>JAFIRS010002209.1:0-240501 GCA_018342105.1 Gonioctena quinquepunctata | reverse complement strand
GGAATAAAATATTTTTTTTTGCAAATTCTTTCAAATTTTGGGAACCGCCAAACAGCGGAGTTTTGGTAGGACAAACTTTATTCTGGCTTATTAAGGACTTATCGATAACATTTGAAAGGATTTTGTTTGTGTCTATCAACTGTAAGCGGTTGTGCAAGAATATAAAGGTATCGCCGTTTCACTACTGCGATTGAGACAGTGATACAAAGTGATAATGATACAACCAAACACACGATGAAATTTGTATCGCTACTACGTATCATGCAACATGGAGCGATGCCGATCTCATCGTCTCACAGTGTTCCAAAATAGCGAAGAAGCGGAACTAATTCGAATTTTGGTAAAGTTTTCGTAAACGCTCCCAACTTTGTGAGATGGTAAACAAAATACCAGATAACTTTTTCTCAGAATTGCGAGTAACTATTGCGAAACATTTGCGCTCTTTAGCCCCTCATAGATGACCAATATATCGTGTACGTTTCTCGGCATCATATGTGTACTTTTTCTTCCGAGTTCGATTAGCTCCAGAAAGAACATCTAGCGAATAACTCCTGTGAAACTCAGGTGAAAAGTCAATCAAGGTTTGTAGTTTTTATTTCATGTTTGATAAAGTAAATAGGTAGACTATTTACTCAGTTATTCATAGTTATTTCCAGTGCTGTTTTTAGAATGAACATGCGTACATTTCCAACTTTCGTTAGACTTAAAAAAAATGCCCCACACCTATTCTTTTCATCTCGTATGTAAACCACTTGGATGCGATAGTTGGCAATAAAGAATATACTCCGTATGCAGACGACTTTTCGTTAGTTCTATTCGCCGCCGAAACTGAAAGTTTACAGACAAAATGCACTGAAACAATTCAAAGGGTGTCAACTTTCTTCAATTCCAGGAATTTATTTTTAAATATCCAAAAGACACAAAAGAAAAATACTGAAGACCTTGAAATTTCATTTGATGGAAATACTTTGTGCAATACACACAGTGAAATTAGATTTTTAGGAATGTCACAAAACGAACACCTATGTGTGAAATCCCATTGTCGACAACTGTCTTCCAAATTGAATTCTCTGAAATTTCTATTCGTCAATGTACGATCAGTGTTAGAACTGGATCAGATGATGAACGTGTATTACGGTCAAGTTGAATCGCGACTGAGGTATGGCATTTGCCTCTGGGGCAACTCGGCTTGTTCAAAAGAAGTTTTTATTGGCCAAAAACGGATCTTAAGACGTATCTTTCCAATAGGGAAACATGTAGAACAATTTTCAAAAGTTTCAATGTTATGACACTTCCCAGTCTTTTCATCTTAATTGTGTGTTTATAAAGAAACATTCATAAGAAATTCGAATATTCATGGATATCAAACACGAACAATGCACCGCTTTCATGTTCATTTTGCTAAAAGAAAAATTATGTTGGGTGCTCCTGATTATGTTGGTCTTAAATTATTCCATAATCTTCCACAAAAACTGAAGGATATAATTAAAATGTCATCTTTTAAATATGGATTGAAATGTTTTTCAATCGAGAACTGTTTTTATAGTGTTAACGATTTTATAGAAATTTAGCATATATGTGGTAAACTTTCTGTATTTTTATATCTCTGCCTGTAGCTTTGATTCTTTCTGTAATCACTTTATAACTGTTTCATTTTATCAATTCAATGTTCATATTTATTTCATCTTCTTGTTTATTTTATCTATTTACTGACAATTCCAAAACATGTAAAACTGATTGATTGATTGATTGATTGACTTTGAATAAGGATAAATCCAAGTTGTCAATGAAACAGGTAAAAGTTTTTAGGTCATATCATCAATGAAACCGGTATTCGAGCACACGAAAATAAACTGAAAGATAGGTATTATTAATATGTCAACTCCAAGTAATAACCATGATTTTCAAAGATGGATTATTTAACGAAATTTCCACCTAATCTATCAGAAAAAACTGAATGGATATAGAAGTGATTTCCACCAGGAGCAAGATCTTTGTTCACGAGTTAATGCTAATTCTTACCTTTGTTATTCAAAGGCATCCCTATGAGAAATATAGTAAACACAAGAATAATTCGAGTACCTACCGATTAGTTGTATTACTTTTTTATTTCTTTGGGGAGGGATATAGGTGGATGTTAATTTTCATTATAGATTCCCCTGTATGTATCATAATAAATCCTATATTTGTCCAAAAAAAAATTCATAGAATACAACACATATGTAGGTTGTTTGTTTGGTAATATAACAGTTAGCAATATCTAAGGTAGATAGTAAGTCAGTAGTTGTAGATAAACTTTTAAAAAATATATTGTTTTTTCAACTTTCTTTAAATCGGTTTTAAATTGTGTACATAATTATTTTATTTTGATGAGATAGAATAAAATAGTTTTTATTTGCAAAAAAATATAACAAAATAAAAACAATTTCAACAGTTTTCAGCAATGTAAACACAGAAATATCTCACAGAAGTTTTCACTTGTTTATGAACCAGCGAAGTATAAAATATACATATATATATATACATATACATACACATATACAGTGCATTCCATTTAAAACGAGCCACCCTGAATAACTTTTGGTACAATAATTTTCAGGAAAAATAAAAAAACACGTGAATAATAGTATTCAGGGGGACATATTTTGACATATTCACATTTTATGTTACTTCCACTATCGCACCCCCAGAGCATGTCACCATTTTTTTTTAAATGGATCACCCTATATTGTTTCGCATTATCAGATGCTCCATGATGAGCAGATTTCAACAAAGTATAAAACATATGGTCTGACGCATATGGTTCGGGAGCTACAAATTATTTGATTGAAAACGAGCTACCCTGAATAACTTATTTAATAAACAATGATTTGCAGTAAAAATAAAAAAACATGTCAACAATTTATACAGGAAGCCACATTTTGAAATATTCATTCTAGAGACAAATGAAGCAATAAATAAGATATTTTTTATTAAATTCTTGAATCAAAATCTGATGACTTGACAATGAGAAGGAAAAAAATGTCTATAGTAAATGTTCAAAAATGTTTTCACCAACTTCCATATAATGGTACGAGCTTCCATTGCCGCCCTCACATGGTTGAGAATCTCGGGAGTTATTTCTCTGCAATGCCTAATGATATTCTCTCTTAAATCTTCTAATGTTGTTGATTCTATCTCATACACTTCAGACTTCAAATGACCCCATAGAAAGAAATCTACAGGAGTGAGATTCGGAGACCTTGGTGGCCATTCTGTAGGACCTCTTCTGCCAATCCAGCGACCAGGAAAGTGATCATCCAAAAATTGTCGTACTGGAGCTGCATAATGAGGAGGTGCACCATCCTGCTGAAAAACTATTTCTTGTTCGAATAAATTCATATCCTCCTCAATTGCCCTATTGATGCACGGTATTATTCGATTCTCCAACATATCCAAATATTTCTCACCAGTCAAATTACCATCGATAAAAAAGGTCCTATGATGTGGTCACCCAAAATTCCTGCCCAAACATTCAGATTTTGAGGTCGTTGGGTATGAACTTGACGGTATAAATAAGGATTCGTATGACTCAATATCGACAATTTTGCCGATTCACTCTCCATTCAAACTAAACGTACTTTCATCCGAAAAACAAATTTTATTCAAGAAATTCTGATGCAAGTTGATCCGTTCAGTGAGACTTCCACAAAACTCGATACGTCTATCGAAATCATCTTCGTTCAATTCATGAACTAGTCTAATCTTATATGGATGAAATTTGTACTTATGAAGGATCCTGAAAACATTTGTACGACTGATTCCTGATTCTCGAGATAACTTAGTAAGAGATTGCGTATTTTCCGTTAACCCAACGTGCCCTAAAACTGCAATAGAAATAGCTTCATCGTTGACAACTCCTGAACGGTTATGTTTTTTATTGCTAACAGATCCAGTTTCCATAAATTTGTTCAATAATTCGGAAACGTATTTGTGTCGTACATTTCTTCCTGGATGATTATCATTGAACATACGGGCAGCAGCTATAGCACTATTTCCATTCTGGTAGTACAAACTCACTATTTCAATCCGTTCTCGAAGCGTATAAACCATTGCTTCTCAAGAATTCATAAAAACAGAAAGACCAATTGTAACTTCACCTGGTAGGTAATCGTTATTGTAGAATGAGACAAATACAAAATGAAGAGAATATCGAATTCAAACTTAAGTAGGCAAAATAAGACTTTTTTGAAGTATACTTCAAAAAAACACCTATGAAACCTAGGTAACAGATTGTACAGAAGTTCATTCAGGGTGGCTCGTTTTCAACTCAAATAATTTGTAGCTCCCGAACCATATGCGTCAGACCATAATTTTATACTTTGTTGAAATCTGCTCATCATGGAGCATCTGATAACGAAACAATATAGGGTGATCCATTTAAAAAAAAATGGTGACATGCTCTGGGGGTGCGATAGTGGAAGTAACAACAAATGTGAATATGTCAAAATGTGTCCCCCTGTATACTATTGATAACGTGTTTTTTTATTTTTCCTGAAAATCATTGTACCAAAAGTTATTCAGGGTGGCTCGTTTTAAATGGAATGCACTGTATAGACACACATATATAAAAGGATAGAGAATATGAATTTCCAATATGGTGAAATATGAAATGACAGATTAAAATTTATATATATTTTTAACAACACAATTTTAAATATATTGATAATACCTACTAGACATTACATAATCGTGAATTATAACTTAACATTAAACTATCGTAAATTTAACTTATTATGGTTAAAGTGCATCTCTGACTATAGTTATAGTTTCGTAAAAAGCAGTGAAGACATTATAAAGTGAAATAGGATACATATAATTCGAATACAAGTAGGAAAATTTGTCAGTAAGTATTCACTTGAAGAAATTGTGAATGAATTCCGAGGTTATGTTTTTCATATGACATTTCAGGTAATTCCTGAATGTAAAATTTGATCGACTTTCCCGAACTGTCGGGGGTAAAGTGTTATATGATTTTGGACCTTAATAATGGTAACTTTTCTGTCAAATAGATTTATGACTCCAAGGACATTGAAACGGAATTCGTTTTCTGGTATTATAGGAATGGGGTTTTTGTTTTTGTGCTGTCTGATATTACTGTTTTTATATGATATAGCTGCCTCAGGTCAAGCACATCTGAGATGTTAGAGAAGAATTATTCAGGGGGTGAGAATAAAGTTTAAAATTCCATGACAATTGCGATTATCTGGACCATATCCATTTAGACTAGGAGGAATCGGCGCATGAGTACCGAAAACTATTCCACCTCAATTTTTTTATGCGATCCTTTTCAAATTGCCCTACTGATGATACAAATGCATGTTGCCATGGGGCAACCCCGTGCCATATTGTTTAAACCGAAATTGTTTAAACAATTGCAAGGAATTGTTATTTTTCAACCGGACAAATTATTTTTATATTCTTTATAAATACAAATAAAAAGGTCCCATACTTTTCAATAAAGTATATTTTTAAATATGATTTTTAAAGTTAAAAAATCATATTTGGGATTTTACATAAAATATATTAAAAAAAAAAAAAACGAAATAATTATTTTTTAAATATATTATACAATAGTTAATAACATTTTTAATAGAGATTTAAAAAAATTTCATTGATTATACCTGTTTTTTAATTATCAATTTCGCGCGCTCACAAGAATGCATCGCTTACCTTTAAGTATCGCCGTCTCTCTCTGACTCATGCGCTGCATCGGCCTCTCTGTTTCCTGAATCATTATTTATCATTTATCTTAAAAACTATTAAGTTTTTTAAGATTGTTAAAGAGAGCAATGTTATTAACAATTAAATTGTCTACAATTTGTTTTTGACAATTTTTTTTCTGGAATCAATTTTACAAACGTTATTTAAGCATGAATCGGAACATGTAATTAAAATAACTTTTTTATCAGTTTATATTATTTTTTTGTCATTAAAACAGAAAGTAATTACATTGAATAACTTCTTCAAACAAAGGTTATAGATGTAGAAGTATGAAATAATAAAACAAGATTTAAAAAAACGGGAATTTATTTATTATCAATATCATTTTTATATTCTTACAGTCTTCTGAATCACAGCCACATAGAAGTATGCAACTAATATTTTTTTTTTACAGTAACAAGCTTTGGTTTTACAGGCTTTCTTACAATTGCACGGTTTTTTAAGATCAGTTGGAAATGGGCTTTTGTTCATAAATAAAGGTAGCAAAGTACTATTCTCTAGTTTGTATCCGAAATTCGTAAAATCTAATGTTTTATATTGGGGATTCAACGCTTTTTTCCAAATGTATGTTTGAGCAGAAGCTCCAAGTGCATGCAAATGCAAGGCATCTGATGTGCACGGAATTTTCGATAAATTAATATTATTTTCAAAGCAACAAGAAAAAATAATTTGTCTAGCTTCATCCGCGGAGTTACCTTTTTCACCCAAAATATTTAAATACAATGTTTCAGCCTTTCAACTCCTTAGTACTTAATTCTAAGCCATTGCCAAGAGGGACTAAGACATCACGATTTTCTTTATTTGTATCAGTTCTAAAGCTTTTTTTTTTGTGCCAATTTTACTAGTCGTATCACAACCCGTAAATGCGTGTAAAGCAGGTAAAATTTTTAATTACATGTTCCGATTCATGCTTAAATAACGTTTGTAAAATTGATTCCAGAAAAAATTTGTCAAAACAAATTGTAGAAAAATTTAATTGTTAATAACATTGTCTTTAACAATCTTAAAAAAGTTAATAGTTTTAAGATAAATGATAATAATGATTAAGGAAACATAGAAGGCCGATGCAGCCATGAGTCGAGAGACGGCTGACAAGGTAAGCGATCATACTTTGAAGTGCGCTAAATTGATAATTAAAACAGGTATATTCAATGAATTTTTTTAAATCTCTAAAGAATTTATTAACTATTGTATAAAGAATTTTAAAAAATATTATTTCGGATTTTTTTTATATTTTTCATGGGTCAAAAGTACCCAAATATGAGATTTTTTGAACCTTTAAAAATTCATATCTCTAAAAAATTCTTATCGTGAAAAGTCAAGGACCTTTTTTATTTGTATTTTAAAAAGAATATAAAAAAATTTGTCCGGTTGAAAAAATACCTCTTGCAATTGTTTAAACAAATTTCGGTTTAAAAATATGGCACGGGTTCCCCTAGACATGCATTTGTACATCAGTAGGGCATTTGAAGGATCGCATAAAATGTGAGGTGGAATAGTTTTCGGTACTCATGCGCCGATTGCTCCTAGTCTAATTACGATTCGTCCCCACCGTCGACGAGTCGTCCCTGAACCCGCTCAACTAGGAATTTCAAGCACAATTTTATAATCTAGCAGTCGCGGAGCGTTGCATCGGCTCTTTTTTCACCGTCTCGCATAACATCGTAGATGGCTTAGCCGTTTCCCCGCTGTACCTCCCGCTGCGCACTGTACCGCCTTTCAACGAAATCTCGTGGAGGCGCGCATAGAAGCGCAATGTGTTCCTACTTGCGACGAGGTCAGTGGACTTTCGGGGCCATGAAATTCAAATTACTGATCTCCCGAAAAACATTTTTCGGCGCTGGGCCGCACATCGCGACGGGGGGAGAGATTGTCGGCCGGATGGATTTTTTAGACCTGCCTAACCCATTTGTTGGCTATCTTCTTAGAGAAGAATTTCCGTACATTCTGTTGTCTTTTGGATAAGAGGTTTTTCTGTTGATGGCTTATGGTCCGCATTTCTTGTGGACATTTTTTACAATTCTCAGAATACCATTTTACGAAGGCGTATAAGGGCCAACAAAAAATATTGTTTAAATATTAGGAATTGTCACTTCAATTTAGAATGACAATTGTCACTTCGAACTGACAATTGTCACTTTGAACTGACAATTGTCACTTCGAAGTGACAATTGTCACTTAGAACTGACAATTGTCACTTCTGTCACTTCTAGTAACAATTTTCACTTCGGTATGAGGATTGCAATACTCTGGACGGGGTTGTTTTGATGGCGTTTTCTCAGAATGAGTTTCTGAAGTGTTATTTACATGGTTCTATTAAAAAAATTGCGAAAAAAATTAAATAGTTCATCTATTGGTATTAAAATACTTACTCCTATTTAACTTAAGTTATTTGAAAAAAATAGGATATTTATAAATTGATCAGAGAATATAGAAAAAAGGTGATTTTAGATATTTTCGAATAAATGCTTGGAACTACACCTAAGCCATAGTATTGGATTCTAACTGTTTTCGAAATTCTGCCATCTTCATAGTTTTTAACGTGTTGCCTTACTGCTATCATGTAAAATTTCAATTGATTCTGAGGTTATTCGACATGCACAATCTATAAAAGTTTTTCAATACTTTCCCCCTATACCTATGTTGAAAATTGACTAAATATTCAACCTGTTTCATTTTTGATGGCCTCCTATGAACATTTCATTTTGTATACAGGTAGTTCCTTTCGAAAAATGAATGGAGTTTTTCTCAAATGTCTCGGACGGACACAGTGCTCTTTTTAAACAAAATAGGAGATTTTCCACGAGAATTCAATTGGTTTTTCTGAAATAGTTTTTATCGAAAGGAAGTCATTTTCGATCAAGAATAAAATATATTTTTTTTATTATAACAAATTGATTTCACAAGAAGAATCTCCAGTTTCAATTTGGACCAATGATAGAATGCACAATTATTGCATATTTGTACTTTTGTTTCCATAAAATCTCAATTATTTTGTACACCTTTTTTGTGTAATAAATAGATACCTTTTTTTGTATTAACTGAAGAGAATTTGTTATTTTTCAACTTGAATAAAGTTTTGAAGTGGTATAAGTGAAATGATAGAATGCACAATTATTGAATATTTGTACTTTTGTTTCCATAAAATCTCAATTATTGTACACCTTTTTTGGGTAATAAATAGATACCTTTTTTTGTATTATCTGAAGAGAATTTGTTATTTTTCAACTTGAATAAAGTTTTCAAGTGGTATAAGTGAAATGATAGAATGCACAATTATTGAATATTTGTACTTTTGTTTATTATTAACTGAAGAGAATTTGTTATTTTTCAACATGAAGTTTTCAAGTGGTATAAGTGAAATGATAGAATGCCCATAAATTGACTGAAAAACAATTTAATTTAAAGTGACAAATGTCCTTTTGAAGTGACAATTGTCACTTCAAAGTGACAATTGTCAGTTCGAAGTGACAATTGTCACTTCAAAGTGACAATTGTCACTTCAAAGTGACAGTTGTCAGTTCGAAGTGACAATTGTCACTTCAAAGTGACAATTGTCAGTTCGAAGTGACAATTGTCACTTCAAAGTGACAATTGTCAGTTCGAAGTGACAATTGTCACTTCAAAGTGACAATTGTCAGTTCAAAGTGACAATTGTCACTTTGAAGTGACAATTCCTAATATTTTAAAAAATATTTTGTTGTTGGCCCTTATACGCCTTCGTACCATTTTCATCCAAATATTTCACCAGATTTAATTAAAGAACAAATATCAGTTCCTCAGATGAAGAATAATCTAATCATTGTTTAAAAAACTAAAAACACATGTTTATATAGCAATATGGAGAAAAAATTAAAAATAATCAGAATAAAAACATTGACCAAAAATATACCGGGTGACACAAGATATCGGGCCACCCCTGTACTTCTGCATTCGTGAACGGATTTTTCTGAAATTTGGTACAGTTATATAAGCAACCATTTCGGATTCGATCACATTACAATTCAATATGGCGGACTTCCTGTATTTCTGGAAATGCCAGCAACTTTGTTTTTTCAAATGGAACACCCTGTATATTTTTACATATTCAAGTTCAACAGGTCAAAATAAGTCCAAACCTTATGTCAAATGTCATTTTTTTGAAACAATTAAAATTAAAATTGTTATTTTATTGCATTGCTATTCACAATGAGTCGCACATAACAGAGGAACATAATTTTTTCTGAAAAATTATTTTTTGTGTAACTTATTGATGAAATAATTCAGTCACATCACATTTTGATAAAAAAAACATATTTTTCAAATGGAACTGCTATGGGCCACCTACATGTCTCTCTAGAACATACATTCAGGAAAAAAATTACATATCATTTTTGTATTTCGGTGCAGTAACAAATTCTATAACTACCTACATTCAAAAATCTACAACTAGTTCATGAGTTTCCTTGCAGTTCGAATAATTTTTCAACTTAGTAAGCTGTGGAAAACAACATTTCTGAATGAAAGAAAGCAATTCTCGATAAGATAAAATTCAGTAAAAATTGGATCAATAATAGATCGCCCCAAGATGAGGAAAAATTAAATAGAGCAACGCGAGATCTGAAAGAACTGCATGAATACGAAAAAAAACTGTGTCCAAAAATACTTAAGAAGCCTCTGTTCAGGAGAATCAACAGAATGTTGAAGGCAACATCATAAATTAACAAATCACAGGAAAGTATCTCCCCAATTAGGAAGGAAAAAAGGTAGATCATGGGAGAGAACTGACAAAGAAAAAGTTTCATTTACCAGCCCTTTACACCCGTTAACTCCCTGGACGATGACGAAGAGATATACTCCCTACTGGAAGCTCCATACCAACTGGCATTACCCATAAAACCATTCATAGACCACGAAATCAAGAATATGATTACTAAACGCATAAACCCAAAGAAAGCCCCAGGTATACTTAAACGAGAAAGCAATAAAAGCTATTATGCATATATTTAATGCCATACTTAGTACGGGCTAATTTCCCAGTCAATGGAAGGTAGCAACAATTATACTTATCCTTAAGTCAGGAAAACAGGTAGGGGAAGTTACATCATATCGTCCCATAAGTCTACTGCCAATACTCTCTACACTCTTCGAAAAACTGTTTCTTGAGAGGCTAAAGGCCATATTGCAAAATAAAAATCTGATAGCAGACCATCAGTTTGGATTTCGTGTTCAACACTCCACAATTGAATAAATACATTGAGTGGTAGAAATAATCAACAAATCAATTGAATCAATAAAAATACTGTACAGCTCCTTTTTTTGACATCACACAGGCCTTTGATAAAGTCTGGATAGATGGCCTCTTGAATAAGTTGAAAACTCTACTGCCGACACCCTTTTCAAGGGAGCAACAAACGGGTCATGGCCTGTACCACCTGAAATGACTGAAATTGAAGGATACATAATAAAAATTGCAGAGAACGATACAACATATATATATATATATATATATATATATATATATATATATATATATATATATATAGTAGGTGGCGATATTTTTAATCCTTTCAGTTTAAACATATTTTATCAATTATGTTGGTTGTGTTATTTTCATTATTATTCCTTGCAGTATGTTCATTATTATTTCACCCAGTATTGTATTTTCGGCATTCGGTAGGAATCGCCTTAGCTGGGGTTGGTTTTGGTGGAAATCAAGTAAGAATATACTTTTGACGTTGACGGGATATTTCAAGAAAGTAGAAGTTTTTCTTGGGAATATCAACTTATTAGAAAGACGAAAAGACGTAGTATTGAGAGTCGAGCCGCGACGGATATACAAAGATTCCAAGAAACCAAAAGGGTTCAAACGTATTAAATAGGTACCCGAATATGATGACGTACAAATCTGAGTAAGCTATCAGTGTTCATGTTGATTCACAGTTTATATTGAATAAACTTGTTCATTCACCCCTGGGATTATCATTCTCCTAGACAAAGAAATAAAAACCTACATATATATATATATATATATATATATATATATATATATATATATATATATATATTCAGAACTTAACCAAAAAAATAAGATCATTAATGTACCTATTCAAACAAATGACAGAAAAAAATCTGAAGTGCATGTATTTCAGTTTGGTCCAATCACTCCTGAACTATGGCATAACCGGATGGTGTGGTGCATACTCTAACAATATAAAACCTCTAGAAATAGCACAGAAGAAAATACTCAAAATACTCAATAGCCAGTTTTCATCGATTCTGCTCTTCCAGAATTCTAACTTATTGAATATTAGAAATATATTCTACCAAACCTCATTACTCAATTTAGTCAAACATAATTTAATAGATATGAATAAAACTCACACTTATCCAACAAGATTTCGAGAAAATGCCAATATAGCTCTCCCTAAGTCTCAGAAGTCTATTGGACAGCGAAGTTACCTACACGTGGGACAGAAATTATACAATTATCTACCAATAAGTTTAAAAAAAGAAATCAACAAAAACAAAGTAACAAATTTGCTACTTGCAACAACAGTCAAAATACTATTATAAACACACCAATAACCGAACAGACACATGTATATACAAACCAATCTAAAATCTGCTAATCAATCACCATTGCTATTAATATAAGTCCAAATTCTATAAACTACAATATTCATTTATTAACATACAAATATTTTTACTAATCTGTAATATTTCAGAAAGTCTCAACTTTTCATTATTATTATTATTGTGAATGTACATATTTTACTCTACATTCATGACTGAAGTGTATATATATATATATATATATATATATATATATATATATATATATATATATATATATATATATATATATATATATAAATGTGTAGTTTACTATTTTATCAGTCTGTGACCACTGTTATTGTTACATTTATATAAATTCTCTCTCACATACTTTGAAGTACCTTTAGCAACTTTATATTATATTAATTTACTACTACTTAATTTTTATTACATATACTTCAAAAAGATCAAATACCGCTTTGTGTCTAGGAACACAGTCTAGCTTAGGCTAAAGTGAACCTGGACATAGAAATTTGATTAAATTGAAATATCTGATATTTTATTCAAAATCTGATATTTATTCAAAACTGTATGTTTACATTGATAACCTTTATGCAAATGAACTGAATAAATATTTTTTTTATTAAAAAAATTAAAAAAAAAATATGTATATATATATATATATATGTATCTATATATATATATATATATTTCTAGAATTTAAAAATTTGTCTGCAATGCCACAATTTCCTTCATACTTATATATTCACAGACATTAAAAATTCACTCTTGTAATTACATTTGTCAAAAAAAATTATTTTCAGTGGGGAGATCAGTGCCTGAACATCAACTGAAGCCGGAAAATTCGGAGACGTCGGCGATAGGTACAATCTGTTCTTGATGACCATTCACGCGTAAATTTTACATTTCATTTTTTCATTTCCATTTCAACAACTAACATTAAATTCTGGGATCAAACGCTATCGCGAAATGCAGATGTGGACCCGTGTCTTCGAATGCTTTGGTAGAGCATGAGTCTAGAAATCTAGAGGTCGCTGGTTCGAATCCTGCTTAATTTTATTTTTTTCTAGAATAAAAAAAAATCAGCAATGCCACAATCTCCTTCTTACTTATATATATATATATATATATATATATATATATATATATATATATATATATATATATATATATATATATATATATATATATATATATATATATATATATATATATATATTGTTATGATATTTTGTTGATATAATAAATTATTTGGCCCCATGTTTTGGGTGCCAATTGTTATATTTTGTTGATATAATAAATTATTATGTTATTATTTCTCCCCACACTTTGGGTGCCAATTTGTTATGTATTGATAAATTGAATAATAATAGTTGTTATTATATAATGAAGATTGCTAATAGTTTTTATGCTATTCTTTGTGAGCCAAATTGATATTATATAGATAGATATTTTCGCCCTGTATATGTATTGTATGCTGTAATAATAATTGCTAGCGAACGTCACTGTTCCCTCGTCACGCTGCTGCCAATTGTTATCACTTTTCTCACCACGGTTAAGCAACAGTTGGTACGCCTCTTACCTCAGATAGCCGGTTCAGGCAATAGAGCCACTAACCACTGCTGTCTAATTTCAATTTATTCAATGGTCATCGGTGTGATTGTTTATCATTGTAAGAAAACAAACAACAAAGTATCAAAAAGCAATTATTTCCTTTATTCAGGAAGACTTAATTTTACCTGGCCTACGAGAAATAACTTATAATAATGTGAATCTACAAATATTCACGGATAATCATTAAAATCAAATCATGGATAGATAGACAGAACCTCACTTTTTCCTTGAGAGTGAATTTTTCTTTTATGGTTCAAAATAAAGTGAAATAAAGTTCTTCAGATGTGAGATACGTTATTTGTGATATTGTTCATGGACCGGATGTGCACTATTAAAGTTTTTATACCTGCTGGAGATGTCAGTGTTCAAGATATGCCCTGAAACTGGATCCTTTCTCATTCCAAGCTCTATCAGGAACTCCAATACCATAAATCAGGAACCATACATATGTAGAATTCAGCTTTGGACACTTGGATATGTTGTATAATTAAGGTAATATTGATTTTTCTCTTCTAATGTTGGAATTATTTCATTTTTCTTTCTCCCAAAATGTTGCGTGGCATTCCCTTGTAAATTTATTTTCGATCTCCTTGTGGCTTTGTTTGTTGCTCCCTTGGATACCAATTTTCCCTCTTCTTTTTCATTTGAATGTTAGAATTTGCGCACCAAATTGTCACATTTCACTGTTTGGGTTCATCTTATATAATTTATACATACAACTATTTTCCCATTCTTATTACTATGTACATATTTCAATAATAATTGCTTATGACATCACCCCGTTGTTATTCTCTCACAATTTCCAATTTTCCATATGACCATCTATTCCCTGATTGGCTAATCTCATCAAGAAGTTTGCTGTTCTACCATTGGCTACTTTTAGTTAGCTACAATTTCATATACTGTATGTTTCAAATTTATAAATGTGTTGATCACTTTTTATTCATGAAAATTTTGTAAATCTAGACTTTTTGTTGTCTTTTTACCAATTATGGGTTATAATCATTATGACAGTGTATGAAATTGATTGTGTTATAGTATTTTGACATTTTTATCTATCCATATTATACATAGGCTTACAAATAAATAGAACTTCCAAAATCATGTCAAAACAATCTCTTGAAACTAATAACTATTTGGTAATTATTCTTTTTTGTGGTTTTTTCCTTTTAAAACTTATAACTGGCATAACATAACGTAACAATATATATATATATATATATATATATATATATATATATATATATAAAGTATCACTTCCGCTTTCAGTCTAAATAGTTGTTCCAGTTAGGTACGTAAATATGAATTCTTGAGAGATGAACCGTATTTACACGTATATATGTATATATATATTTCCTTGTATTACAGACAAAATGTAATATAATATATCCTAGCAATATTTTTTTTTATATATCGAGTTTTCTTGGGTTTGCGTATCACAGATTTCTGTCAATTTTCCTATTCAAAGATTTCAAATTGGCGGTGCCGAGGAGGAACACGAGTTGAGTTGATTATAGTCCAATTCAATATATCAATATCTGGAAGTTTTTGTGGCCGCGAATTATGAGTTCAGGTATTATGAGTTGGCGTCTAAAATTGATCGTCCATTCTTCGATCCAACCAACACAATATGTGGTCAGAATGACATTTTGGTGGGTAAGGTCAAATTAACATTAAAAAAAGGAAAATTATTTCATAAACTATTAATCAAAAAGGGCAAATTAAATATTTATATCCAATTTAATCAAAATGCAGTCGATAGAATAAAAAACATATTTCCTCAAATATCACAATTGCCGTGTTATGAAATAGTTACCAAGGAGTATCCACGGTATTAAGTTCGTTAATATATGAAACCGAGAACCTAACAAGTTCCTATTGAAGGAACTCTATGGGAGCTGAAAAAACGTATGACACAACTTACGTACTGGGGATCCTTGCATTACCGCAAATGCACACGATCTATTCTACAATAACTAATGAATTCAAGAACTTTCCGATATCCCAACGCAGCTATGAAGATACTCTGTGGGAGCTAAAAAATATTATTTTGTGGTTTTCAGTGTATTGTCTGTAAAAGAGGAGGGAACTTATTGCTTTGCATTAATGCGTCACGAAGTAAATGCCAACTTAAGCTTTTATTTTCAGTAATATATGAACCCAATGATAAAGACCGTTGTGGCAGTTGAAAATATTTTTATGCTTTTCAGCGCATTTTATGTAAAGTTCAACCAGGTATAGAGACACTATGTAAGAGCTTATTTCATGCTTTATGGTGCATTTTGTATGCATTGTTTCACATTGCCATATCATGGTATATGCCAAAAATAAAAGCTTTTTCTCCAGTATCCTAGAACTTTTTGTTTCCAAACCAGGCGTGAGTTCCTATTCTCTTCAGTAACACATTTATTTTATTCTTTCAGTAACACAAAAAATAAACCAAAACTTGTACCGTAAAAAAACAATTTATTATTTTAATGCATTTTGAAAAAAAAAGCGTATTTTTTAAACTGAAATAACATTTTCATTGGTAGTTTTATCGTTACATTATTGTCGTAAACTTTATCCATCAGTCTGACTTGACTAAACCTATACTCATACAATACAATACATCAAATATAAAGCCGCAAAAACAATAGATCCCCGGTTGTTGCCTAACCTAACTGTAAAAATTGATAGTTAAATTTAGTAGCATCTCCCCTCAATTCCCGGCAACATCTTTCGGCAAACCAAACTAAATCCAATTAACTGGAATCACTTTTTAGATTCTTCTCTTCTACCTGGCTCCCTAATAGCGAAGGGTTAGGTTCTCCGATGAATCGAGATTAGGTAATCTGTGCAAACCCTTTCTTCCTGCCTCATTAGAGAAGTAGGCCACGAAAGGGTTATGGGAAAAAAGGCACCTGCAATCCGCCCCACATTATAAATTTTATTTCAACATATGTCTGATGTTATTAGTTTTTTGTTTTGTTTTGGCATTTGACAGAAGGACAGGACATCCCTTGCGATGCTATAATATATTTCATTAAATGCTCCGAGCAACAAATGTCATACGTTCGATCCGCTTTTTTGCTTCGGAGGTGAGATCCGCTCGATTTTCAGCTTGCGGGTGGAATTGGGCTAGATGAATGAATGACAATCAAAAATTGAAGGAAGTTTATAAATGAATATTGTTACAATAATAATAAATTTTCTGATTAATCATACAACCCAGTTTCTAATGGCGTGCGTGCTATGAGCAACATATATATATATATATATATATATATATATATAGAAGTATATATATATATAAAGTATATATATATATAAATATATATATATATATATATAAACTGCATCAGATTATTGATAGTGACACCTATAATCTGTGCGGTGAAGCTTAAACCTAATATCGTGGAATTTTAATAGCACGAAATTTCGTGCATATTAACAGGTCACCAACAAAATGTGTCAGATAGGCCTACCCACGATACCAATAGTCGTACTCCTCATGCGTTTAACGCAAACAAATATCGAGAATAAGATAAATCTGTTTCGAATCCAAAAGAACCCACCATCCGTCTACAGCCTGTTTCATGGTTTCCCAATCATCAGGACGGCCTGTGGTCTCTTTCAAATTCGTATAAGATTTCTCGTAGGTTAATAGCCTTAGGCCAATACAAACATGTGAACTGCATCAGATTATTGATAGTGATATTAGGTTTAAGCTTCACCTACGAGAAATCTGATACGAATATGAAAGAGACCGCAGGCCGTCCTGATGATTGGGAAACCATGGAACAGGCTGTAGACGGATGGTGGGTTCTTTTGGATTCGAAACAGATTTATCTTATTCTCGATATTTATTTGCGTTAAACGCATGAGGAGTACGACTATTGGTATCGTGGGTAGGCCTATCTGACACATTTGTTGGTGACCTGTTAATATGCACGAAATTTCCTGCTATTAAAATTCCACGATATTAGGTTTAAGCTTCACCGCACAGATTATAGGTGTCACTATCAATAATCTGATGCAGTTCACATGTTTGTATTGGCCTTAGGCTATTAACCTACGAGAAATCTGATACGAATTTGAAAGAGGCCACAGGCCGTCCTGATGATTGGGAAACCATGAAACAGGCTGTAGACGGATGGTGGGTTCTTTTGGATTCGAAATAGGTTACATTTAACTTTTTTTTATTATCACACAATTGCACTTTTCATGTATATTTTGCTATGAAACACTCATAAGTTAATTATCGCAGATAAGTCTTCCTGAATAAAAAATTATTATTTTGATGAATTTCTGACTTATTTTCAATAATTGATCAAAACAGTTTGCCATTTTTCTGAAACTGACATCAAGAACACTACCAGAGGGCTCACAGTTGAACTTACTCCTGAGATTCCACAGGCATACCATTGAGTTAGCTGAGGTAAAGAAAGTAAGGTGAAAGAGTCAAATGGGAAAAAGGTAAAATACATAGCCGGACATTTGAAATATTTATATGGGTATTTATTTATGAACATATTAAATTAAATTCAAAGGGCAACTAGCTGAAGGATTTGAAAATAATCAAAATATTTTGTTGTGATGTCTGATTGTGAAAATAATAAAATAAAACAAACCACAATCACCTCATCATATATATATATATATATATATATATATATATATATATATATATATATATATATATATATATATATATATATATATATATATATAATATATATATATATATATATATATATATATATATATATGGTTGCTGAAGCTCTTTTATGAAAAGTATACCTAAACATATTCAAACGACTGCCGACAAAAAGTTATGTATTTTTCAGAGTTCATGAATATGTCCATGTGTTTTTGTTTGTATTTAATTATTTATTTATTCATACAAATCCACACAGGCAATATATGCCTTATTACTTGGATATGATAACAAATAACTTAAGTATAATTCATATGTAGTATATATAGTACACAAATACATGAGGTAAGCTACATTACTAGGTCAGTGGTAAAATTCTATGATATACTGAAAAACATGGTTATACAGGAGGGTAGATGATAGGAGGTATCCACTAGATGGAAGTCTGATAACAATAATCTGCTATAATTTTGCGTAAACTTGCAATTGGGGTAATCCAGTCGAGATTCAGCATCAATCCAATACTGTTTGCTAATTTTAACATTAATACTAAAGGATCGCGTGGGTTGTTAAGATTAGAAGGGATACGATACAACAAATGTGTGCGCGTATTTCTCGAGGGTACATTAATTGGGATCAATGATAGTATTTGTGGGGAATCAATTTGGTTATTGAGAATTTTGTACATGAATATCATTGTGTTCTGTTTTCTCCTGATCTCCAAGGATACTAATGAAAATTGTTCTCTTAGCTCACTTGCAGAAAGATAGTCGGGCCTCCTATGATGTTTTTTGAAATACAGAAATCTGAGAAATTTATTTTGTATTCTTTCAATTATATCCAAATAAGTTCTCGGTTCTGCACACCAAATTATCGAGGCATATTCTAGCTTAGGACGAATCAAAGTATTATACAGCATTTTCATCGTTTGTATATCTGTGAAATTTGATGATTGTCTTATAATAAAACCCAACAAACGGTTGGCATATTTTGCAAAATTTGAAATATGCTCACTAAATGATAACTTATCACTATATGTTATGCCTAAGTCTTTCACAACATTTTGCCGTCTCAAAAAATCTGTGCCTATCATATAGTCAAAGATTATGGGGTTCTTTGAGCGAGTTATTGACACTACACTGCACTTTGTTGAATTGAAGTAAAGTTTGTTTTCTTGGCTCCAGTGGAATATAGTTATCATATATTTTTGTAGTGCTACACAATCTCTAACTGTATCAATTTTTTTGTATATTTTAAAGTCATCTGCGAATACAGAGCATTTAGAGGCTCGATCTACTAGCCGTAGATCATTTATGAAGAGAACGAATAATAGTGGTCCAAGATTGGATCCTTGTGGCACCCCGGAATTAACGAGGTGTTTTTCAGACATGTATCCGTATATTTGACAAGAAAATCTCAATTTTTCAGATAGCTACTGAATAATTCTAAACAATCCTTCAGTTATCCATAGTTGCTCATTTTCTCCAAAACAAGATCATGATTAACGCGGTCGAAGGCTTTACTAAAGTCCGTATAAATGGTATCAGTTTGTGCTTTTTCCCCTAGGCTGTCGTTGGCATCATGAACAAATTGAAAGAGATTAGTTATTACTGATTTTTTGTTGACGAAGCCGTGTTGGCAATCCGTCAGAGAGGTTTCGATATGTGCGTGAAGTTTACTACAGAATGTTAGTGAATAAGTGCGACAATTTTCAGAGGGTGATTCTACATAAGAAAATAATGACTGTTTGCTATACAGTGCTTCTCAAAAGTCCCCCCCCCCCTCTTATTTTTGGAACGATTATATATAAACAAGTGAAATTTGGAAACTGAATATTAAAGGTTGTAAACTTTCCTACTAGTGATGATAGATGACGAAATCGGCAAAGATGACCTCACAAGACCATTGTGACCAATAATTTTAAATGGAACCCTACGGCAAGCGACACCTCTTTTAAAAGGTATCGAAAAAACCTATTCAATGATACTAATTTTGTTTGTGTTTATGGCAGTTTTGGCAACTCGCTTTTAAAAAACGCAAAGCTGTGATGAATTAAATCAGTTAATACTAAAATTCCAAATTCAAGCTCCTCCTCTGGATAGTTGTCAAATAAGCTGACGTTTTTGTTAGTCTCCCTAATTCGACGTTTTTGTAATTGTCCAAGTTTTTGTACATTTAATAATTTGTGTATTGTTGATCGAACGTTTAACTGTTTTAGCAGCTTTTGGTACTTTTAATATTTTTGTACATTTTAATAATTTGTTAAACTGTTGTGAGCCGAACGTTTAAGTGCTTCAAGAAGCGAAATGGTACGTGCTTTAGGTGATAAAGTAGCAGCGATCCCAATTCTTGGTGAAACTGGACAAAATATTCATGCAGCAGTACGCATTTTCAATGAGAGGTTTCCCGATCGCCCCGTTTTGAGGACTTATTTAAGGGAGCTTCTTCGTAGGTTTGAAACAACGGGTAGTACTAATGATGCGAAACGATCTGGCAGACCACAAATTTCTGATGAGAAAAAAATTGATATACTGGCAGAAGTAATAGTTAATCCTACTTCTTCAACAACTCACGTTGCATCTACCTGTGAAGTCAGTCGAAGTACAGTACACAGGGTGTTGAACAAAAAAACAAATTTCATCCATACAAATTAAAAATGGTTCATCAACTCTCAGACGACGACCCAGACCGAAGACTAGAATTTTGTGAAAATATGGAAACTAAAATTAACCAACAGCCAGACTATGTCAAACAATTTGTTTTAGTGACGAAAGTACTTTCTATCTAAATGGAAATGTAAATACACAGAATGTGAGGTATTGGAGTGACGTAAATCCTCACCTGTTTCGTGAAACACATACCCAATTTCCCCAGCAGGTGAATGTTTGGGCAGGTATCCTGGGAAACCACATCGTTGGGCCTCTCTTTTCAGATACTAATTTAACTGGTGAGGTTTATCTGGAGCTGTTGCAAAACGCAGTAGAACCGTTAAACCTTGAAATTTTGGAAGATAATCCAGATGAATTCGGCATTTTGGAACTAACATTCCAACAGGATGGTGCTCCTCCACACTATTACGGCGCAATAAGACGGTATTTGGATGAGGAGTATCGTGGTAGATGGATTGGACGACGAGGTTCAACGGAATGGCCAGCTCGATCACCGGACCTCACACCTTTGAATTTTTTTCTGTGGTGGTACCTCAAATCGAAGGTTTACGCCACTGAACCTGACAATTTCGACGTTTTAAAACAACGTATTGTTGCAGAATGTGGGGCTGTTTCCGCAGATACATTTGCAAAAGTACGAGAAGAGTTTGAAAATAGGATATTTCACTGTCAGGTAAAGTAAATGGAGGTCACTTCGAGCAATTTCTTTAAGTAGATACTGATTCTTAAACCTGTAATTAATATCATACTGAATGGAATTTAAATTTTAATGTTTACTAATGAGCCATTAAAACTGCCATAAATACAAACAAAATTAGTATTATTGAATAGATTTTTTCGATACCTTTTAAAAGAGGTGTCGCTTGCCGTAGGGTTCTATTTAAAATTATTGGTCACAATGGCCTTGTGACGTCATCTTTGACGATTTCGTCATCTATCATCATCAAAATGTTCAAATGATTCAGCCTTTTCCAGATCAGTTTAGTATTTCCATTAGTACAGAACTCAATGTATCTTTTTTTTCATTATTAATAGAAATATTAGTCTGTTTTCTAATTTGTTTATAATAATTCAAATGATCATCATTCTTAGTTCTTTTAGTTCTTTCAAACCTTTTGAATGATTTTTCTTTCATCTTTATCATTATCTTTATCGTATCAGTCAGCCATGGCGACTTTTGGTCATTGATCAAAATTGTTTTGAATGGAGCCAATGTATAAAAAATATTATCAATGAACTATTCATATGGTAACTTTTCCGTTAATATCTGTTATAAACCACATTTTAAATGGGGTACTTAATAAAAATTCTTGTATAGTATTTGTGTCTATACGTTTAATATTTCTCATTGTTATGTATTTTACATTATTGTTTCTCCAACAGAACAAAAAACTATGGAACGATCGGAAATATTTGATACATCCTCAGTGCCAGCTTTAAAACTTGTTTGGGATTTTGATATTAATATTATATCTAATAATGTACTAGAAGAATTGGTAATTCGAGTTGGTGAGTCAATAACTTGCTGAAGATTGAACGTTTCAATATAGTAAATGAACTCCCGAACCCTTGAATTATCCATATCTGAAAAATGTTTGTTCACATCCCTTCTGCAGATTACCTCATCGCAGGATACTGGAAATTGCAAAAGTGTGTCTTCAAACATATCTATAAACTCCGAAAAACTCCCTTTTGGTGGTCTGTATAATGAACCAATATTATAAATTCGCTTGTTCAACTTAACCTGAACCAAATTTGTTCCAAATTATCCTAATCACTCTGGTGTTTCCGACCAGAGGTAGGGATCTTTATAACGAACTCAACATCCATGAGCTCGAAATCGCCATCTTAACTTCGCTTCCGAAGGACAGCATATATCTCGCTATATCTCGTGCTCATTAATATAGCTCCTGCAGCTGTGAATATACTACTACGCTGTAGTTATACGGGTTTCATAAACGTGAGTGTTCCCTGGCAGGCGGTCACCCATCCAAGTACGTTAATTTGACCGGCCGGGCCGAGCCCTTAAATCGCCTTTGAATTTTGCAAATCTTGGAAGGTTGACCCTGACCACTCCTTTGGAGGTGACACTGATCTCCATGTGCGCGTCTAGTGTATTGAATTAAATTTCTATTTCTCAAAAAAATCCCCACACAAGATTGTTTTTATTTGAAGTTGAGGTGGTGACTTCAACTTTTTTTAAATAGCAATACGGGTTGAATGATTCCTCTTGATTGCCCATCCAACCATATCTCTTTCACAATGATTGATACGTTCATGAACAGATATACCCCAAGTAAAATCTTGCAAGCAGGTTAATTTTTAATTTGAAATGTCCCGATAAAAAAATGGCTTAGATTCCTCGAAAAAAATATTGAATATAACGAGCTGTGTTTGTAATACAGCATAAACAATTTGCAGTCTTCTGAGATTTAGTTCCTCACTACATTATAAATCAATATATCAGGGACAAACATCTTTCAACGGAATAGCTTACAACCCTATTTATTGTAGAAAAATATTGAATGATGTCACCACAGTAACGTCATTAATTTCAAAACTATTTCAAAAGTTATATAACTGAAATAAATATTGGCCTGTCCAAGATTATTTTTCCAAAAAATGTATATGGAATCATTCATTTATTGCATTCGAAATGTACCTCAAAAGATGTGCAGCTGAATAAAAATGTACCTGTCTGGAGAAAAATGTCATTCTTCAAAAACGTTATTTTTGTTATTAGTTCAATGCATTATTATTAACCGACGAAACCAAAAAGGAGGAGGTTCTCTATTCGACCCGTATATTTATTTTTTTCCATCATATTTTTTTATGTATGGTGCATAACTTTTTACTGAGGCGTCCGATTCCGATTATTCTTTTTTCAGTGGATAGGGTGTACTTCGACTTTGGTCCCATTTGGATTTAAAAGATGAAATCCATCCCTAAAGGTAGCGAAATGAAGGATATTGATCACTAACCCTCTGAATTCTGGTCCGTTAACCGATTCTATCAGGCATAACTTTGTACTGGGTTCTTCGATTTGGATGATTCTTTTTTTAATAGATAGGGTATACCTTATAATTGGATTTCGGAAGGAATTAGCCACCCTTACGGGTAGAAAAATAGGGGATAATTGATTTTTCACTAGTGAACATTGGCATACACATACGTAGTTGACAATGACAGATCGCTACTGACATTATTCTTGTTTCACATCCGTCAAAATCAGTATATTTTATGAGAGGATGGAATGACATACAAAGTAATGAAATAAACTAACCAGAACGACGAAAATAATTTATATTACAACAAATAGTAAAAGTAGATAATCATATTATTTAACTGGTAATAGTTGAAGTAAGGTGGGTAAGTAAGTATTTTGGAAGTAATCAAAAAACAAGTAGGTAGTCATTGGTAGATTTTAGCCCCAAAAATTGAAAAATAAAAACTTTTAACAAAAATAAAACCGACGAAATACGGAACTGAAAGTAAAATTTTACAAATTAACCGAAAAATCAACTGAAAGAATAATAAACCTTCTAGTTACATGATAATTGAGCTCTAAACTATAGTAACTGATTTTGAGTCGGCGCCAAACAAACTAGCAATTGAATTAGGTGAAGCGTAAAATGATGGCAGCGAGATGCACGGCTGCGTTTTGCTGACTTCTTCATAGATAATGATCTTCGATAATTGTTTGTTTGGCGCCGACTCAAAATCAGTTACTCACATTAGTTTAGGAGCTCAATTATCATTTAGACTAAGAAGGTTTATTTTATTGTTTGCTTTTCAGTTGATTTTTTCGTCGGTTTAATTTTTTGTTAAAAAGTTTTTATTTTAGAATACAGAATAAAAAAGTTAATGTTTATTTCAATTGGAGATTTGGTTTGGCGGGAACAAGGACAATAAAATGGGGTCCAAATTTAAAAAAAAATCCGACGTTTCGACGTTTATTTATCGTCTTCTTCAGGGCTAAAAATACATATGGGTTTACAATACATATTAAAGTATATTATAAAGATAACCATAATATGATACACAATAGTGAATAAAACTTATTCACGAACAGTAATGTGTTAAAAACAATATAATTTAGTAGAACAATAATAAACTATGCTTTATAAATTAAACAAATAGAGATATTTTTCCGTTATTCAAACATATATTATTTATCTGGTGTTGAGTATCATTGATAATAAGCATTATTGTTGCTGTTCACTGTAGGGTAGGTACCTGTCTGGTAAACTGAATTCAAATCGATCGTTTGTGTCGAAATAAAAAAAACGAGGTAGAAAGAACTTTGGAGATAAAAAGAAGAAAAAACAAAAAAAAACCTTCATCTATTCTTTGGTATGGTGCTGGATGACTGAAATCGAAATGCATATATAGTACGGTTTGTTTTGACTCATTTTATATTTGTTGAGGATGTGGTTGTAGCCTACAATCAATCTTTCTGTGTCATTTATCATGCTCACAGTATCACGAAGGAATATATGGATAATTTCGCTAATGTTTCTTTTATACAGATTCTTTTCTCTATCAACAATATGGGCTGCATCAAAATTAAACTCGTGTCTTTCAGTAAAGTGATAAAATGCCAACGCTGTTTTGTTGGATGTATCTTTGTGTTTTTCCTTACTGTGATAATTGTGTTGTTGTATGCGAGTTTTCAGGTGTTGTTTTGTCATTCCAATATAACACTTTTCGCAGTTGATACAATTTATTCTATAAACCAGATTAGAGCAGTCAAAGGTTGGAGTTACGTCTTTCAGTTTCGTAAATACACTTTTGATTTGATTGATTGGATAAAAGGCTAATTTTATTTGAGAGGGGTTGTGAGTTCTCAGACATTTTTTCAGACAAACCTTTTATAATTTTTCAGATAAACCTTTTATATTTCAAATAAGCATTTTATAGGTTTCCATAAATCAAAGTTTTATCTGAAAAAAAATCAGTGTTGTCTGAGAACTCACAACCCCTCTCAAATAAAATTAGCCTTTTATCCAATCAATCAAATCAAAAGTGAATTTAGAAACTGAAAGACGTAACTCCAACCTTTTACTGCTCTAATCTGGTTTATAAAATAAATTGTATCAACTGCGAGAAGTGTTATATTGGAATGACAAAACAACACCTGAAAACTCGCATACAACAACACAATTATGACTGTAAGGCAAAACACAAAGATAAACCCAAAAAACATCGTTGGCATTACATCACTTTACTGAAAGACATTACATCACTTTGATGAAGCCCATATTGTTGATAGAGAAAAGAATCTGTATAAAAGAAACATAAGCGAAATGATCCATATATTCCTCCGTGATACTGTGAACATGAGATCTGACACAGAAAGATTGAGTATATGCTACAACCACATCCTCAACAAATATAAAATTAGTCAAAACAAACCGTACTAAATATGCATTTCGATTTCAGTCATCCAGCACCTTACTAAAAAATAGATAAAGGAATTTTTTTGTTTTTTTTGTTTTTTCTTCTATTTATCTCCAAAGTTCTTTCTACCTCGTTGTTTTTTATTTCGACACAAACGATCGATTGGAATTCAGTTTACCAGACAGGTACCTACCCTACAGTGAGCAGCAACAACAATGCTTATTATCAATTATACTCAACACCAGATAAATAATATATGTTTGAATAACGGAAAAAAGGTAGATCTGTATTTGTTTCATTTATAAAGCATAGTTTATTATTGTTCTACTAAATTATATTGTTTTTACCACATTACTGTTCGTGAATCAGTTTTATTCCTTATTTTGTGTCATATTATGGTTACCTTTATAATGAATTTTAATATATATTGTAAACCCATATGTATTTTTAGCCCTGAAGACGATAAATAAACGTCGAAACGTCGGCAATTTTTCAAATTCGGACCACTTTTATTGTCCTTTTTCCCGCTAAACCAAATCTCCAATTAACTTGAAGGGTACAATTTTTACATAATGGTTTATTTTAATGTTAGTGAGTGAACATTCGAATTTTGATTAAGTTAACAATTTTGTGTCGACTTCGGTGGATCAAAAAAATACTTTTAATTTTTTTCTACCAAAAATAGTGAATATTTTTTAAGAATTGGAATAATTGAAATGCCTGTGACTATATCACTTTAACCGCCCAACCGTCAGAATTCGCTGAATTCGCTAGCATAAAGGAAACAAAGGAAGCACTGTACGCACGAGAGAGATAGAGAAATATCGCACATGATAAAATTATTCCACAAGTCAACGGAAATGCCAACCACTTTATAGTTCGAACTTCCGCTGTTTTTGTACACCGTATATTCTCTGGATATTCGCCCTTTGTAGCTGTTAGAAATAAACAAATGAGAATTTACGTTTTTAGCAATGGTTCAGTAAATAGGAAAAGGGCACGGCCCTAGGCTAGACCCTTCACATTAAAAATGATCTGAGCAATAAATTTATGTTTTTTAGCCTTGTGCATTAGTCTACGTCAAATTTATATTGAAGGGAACTGAGAAATTGGGTACTTATGAGAAAATTAATTATTTTCTTTGGAGATGAGGGTAATTAAAGAAGCCCTTCTCACTTAGATGCTGTTAGAAGAACAAAATTACCAAGAATTTCACGCAAGTTAATAGTTCGTTTGTGATGTATACAAGTAATATAAAAAATATGTATAACTTTTATTTTTATTAACCGACGAAATCAAAAAGGAGGAGATTCTCTAGCCAACGCGTATATTTTTTTCTTATATATGATCACTCATAACTTTTCCGATTCCGATGTTTTTTTTTTCATTGAATCGAAGTTGGTCCCATTTGAATTTGAACAAAAAAATCCATCCCTAAGGGATCGTTCACCCTCTGAATTTTGGTCCCTTAACCGATTCTATCAGACATTACTTTGTAGTGGGTTTTTCGATTTGGATTATTCTTTTTTATTAGATAGGATATACCTCGAAGTTCATCATATTTCAATTTGGAATGAAATAATCCACCCCTATGTGTAGAAAAATAGGGGATGATTGATTTTTCACTTCTGAACATTGGCACAATGTAGTTGACATTGACAGATCCTCCTACATCCGTCACAATAATTACATTCTAAGAAAGGATGGAATTATATTGATGAAATCAACTAACCAGAACTTTCAAAAATAATTTATATTATATAACAATAAATAGTTAAAGTAGATAATCATATTATTCAACAGTTAATAGTTGAAGTAAGCTAGGTAAGTAAGTATTTTGGAAGTAATCAAAAATTAAGTAGGTAGTAATTAGTAGATTTCAGCCACAAAAAATTGAAAAATAAAAACTTTTTAACAAAAAATTAAACCGACGAAAAAATCAACTGAAAAGCAAAAAATAAAATAAACCTTTTTAGTCTTAATGATAATGAGCTCCTAACTAATGTGAGTAACTAATTTTGTGTCGGCACCAAACAAACTAGCAATTGAATTATGTAAAGCGTAAAATGATGGCAACGAGATGCACAGCGGCGTTTTGATTAAAGTAGAACCAGCAATCTAAGAAGGTCGTAAATCACCAACCACTTGAGTTATCAGCAGGCGGTGGATTCTACGCAGAGTTGTACCTGCCCTAGCCATTAAATTTTGTTTTATAGGTAGGTATACTGATATTGGGTTATGATAATTATAAGAAAAATCGCTTGAATATAATTGAGAATTGTTTATTTATATATATATAATAATATATATTATATATTTATATATATGATAATATATATATATATATATATATATATATATTATATTATATTGAATAATAATATATGATATACCTAATTAATGTAAAATGTCAAACTTTATACTTTATAAAAAGTTCAGTTTCTCGATAAAAGGTATTTATAAACAAAATTACTCACGAAGATCAGATTCACTTTCACTGTCGTCATCCAATTGATAATAAACTTTTCTTTGGGAATTTTGTCTACATCCATATATGACTTTTCCACCTTTTTAATATGGGAAACACACTTGGCCCAGCTGCTATCAGGAATGTTTGCAGTTTCTGTTTGAAAAAGAGCTACTACAGTTGAACTTAAGGTTGGAGAAGTATTATTTTTTCAAACTGCTGACTTAAACTGATGCCGTATATGTTCAATTGGGTTAAACATACAGTGATAAGGAGGAAGTCTGAGCACCGTATGTCCCAAGCTTTCAGCCAATGAATCACAAAAATATTTATTTTTTATCGAATAACTGCGTAAAACTTCTAGTAACTGTTTTTTTTGTGTACTTTTCCTCATATTACATATATAGTGGCTTTGGTGTCATTTGAACATGGTGCTTTATCTAGTCTTCGACTGTGGTTATCCATGACATAATACTGTTGGGTGGAATATTTGGTATGAGTTTATTTTGGAACCAGTCTTCAAATAATTCGGCTGTAGTATCATTATGATAATCGACTAAAGAGTGCTTAATATTCTTTCCATTTTCGGTTCTGCGTGAATTATCGTAAACGTTTTCCTTTATTAGACGGCGCATTAGTTAGGCACAAGTCAGATGAGTCTACCCAACTTTTGTTTGGAATATCGTGTGTATCTAACCAAGTTTCATCCAAATACACTACTGTTCTACCATATTCTAGTTCGTTTATTGCCAATAAATATTCAAATCTCCATTTCTTAAGGCGCACAGATTCTATTAAGATTTTTCTGCTACTAGGGAGTTTTTTTAATTTAAATCCGTTTTGTAAAAGAGACTTCCTTAAAGTCTCTTTGCAACACTGGATACCAGTTTCATTCTTTTCAAGCCGTTGCATTGAAATATCTAATGTAGGCACAATTTGCTCTATATACAAGGCGTATATTGTTCTTCGAATTATATATCTACATCACAGCCATCTAGTTTCCTTCAACCGCCAGAGTTTTTTCGTTTCTTTCTTTTTGAAATAGGGTAACTTACTATTTTAAACACTGTGGAATACGGTGTTTTTGTTAAAGAAGCACTTTCTTGCACAACTTGATCCTTGGACATTCCACGTTCCAGAAGGGAAGTGTAAACATTTAATATAATTTGTTTCCCATGAGGGTGTAACATTTGTCGACTAGTGGTACTACGACCACCAGTTGAAGTACTGGCATCGGGATGAGCCCATGGACGCCACATTTTTCACGACACAAAAATCGAATAGACACTTTAAAATAGACACAACTGACACAACGGAATATTAGGTAAGTAATGACTAAATGTTGTTTAACTTTCCCCCTTTTATTTCTGAAATTGGAAAGCGGTCAGTTCTCAAAACAAATCTGGTAGGTAATTTATTTTGTAACCGTAAATAGACCATTATCGTTATAATCTCGTTAATAGCCCATTAGTACTGAAAGTCTGGTGGCCAGGTGAGTAAATTTTATTATTTACCCACATTTGAACATATCCTTACCAAAGGTTCTAAATGAACCTTGCGAGATTTTTTATTATCAAATAAATTTAAATACAAAACTGTCAACAAAGCCAAAATAATGGAGAGCCCACTATTATTAAAAAGCCAAACTATTTATGAGATATTTTAATCTTTTAAGGGACACACACTTTCATTGCTTATCTATATTTCGAACAATAGGTAATAATGAGGGTAGTCTGCTAATATTGATTTACGATAAAATTCTAGTTCTACTATACTTTCTTCAAAGTAATATAATGATCTTCGATAATTGTTTGTTTGGCGCCGACTCAAAATTAGTTACTCACATTAGTTTAGGAGCTCAATTATCATTAAGACTATGAAGGTTTATTTTATTTTTTGCTTTTCAGTTGATTTTTTCTCGGTTCAATTTTTTGTTTAAAAGTTATTATGTGACAACATTTCGATTCAGGTAATTGATTCAGTGCTGAAATGCAAAATAAATTTCAAATTGAATTTTCTGAAATACCGATCAATATTTTCCTTTCGACAATATAATAATGAATGGCAAATGGGAAATAAGTGTTATAATATCAAGAAAGTAGTATTCTACAAAAAAAAAACAATATTTTCTCTGAGGTACACCAGGCATTTATTATTCTGAGGTTTTTAAGATTTTGCGATTGCAATTCTAATTCCAATAGAAATTAATGCCACCTGTTTATGGTTTACAATTTGTTTTCATGCCTAGAAGTTTTTTAGTTAACTTTTGTAATCACAAACAAGAGTGGACTATTAAAACACCCTATACGCAATGTTCTAAATTTTAAATGACAATGTTTCGACGAATATTGTCGCTTTTTTTAGGGTATGGTATTGTTGCTCGTGGATTTCTATATTAATACCAGCCATATAACAAACCCATAACAATCCTGGCACCTTTACTCAAATTTCATTTGGGTCATATCGTTAAAAAATCTTTACCGAAACGCTGGCATACAAGTTCAATACACTATGTAATGTGTTTCATTAGTCCACTTGCTCAGAAGTAATACATGTATTACATTCCTCAAAAAATTACTTACAGTTCATATTTTTTATATTTTTTCTCCATATATCAAAATTACCAATTCTAATTGTTCATTTTCATCAGAGAGCGAATTTGTGGATATCTGGTATATCATTATGAACAATGTATACGATTAAAAGTTATTATAATTACTTATTAAAAAAAAATTATATCTGTTTAAAATGTAGTTATGAAGAAGTTATCAATACAGTACAATAGAGTTTAATTTACGAATAGAAGATACTCGAAAGCATTTTTGGCCCGGATTATTCCCTTTGCAAAGAAGTGAGGAATGAAAAGTTGCAATGAAAAACTATTTTGTTGCGTTACCGTTACTCATCAAAATGGAATATTGCAAATTATAATTATGTATTTAAATGAGGAAGTAATAAGGGATAAAACAGGGGTGTGTTGAAAGGTCAACTGAACAGAAATAAATCAAGAAATACTGAACAAAAAACTCGTTTGCAAAAAATTTTGTTGGTTTCTGAACAATATGACCTAAGTCATTTTCGACTGAAATTTTAATTACAAGATGAGAAAGCTATTCAGGTTAGAGTAAAAAAATACAAATTCAACAGGCTAAAGAATTCATGAAAATTCAATTGGCGTCTTGAATAATCTCCAACCTAGATCACAAATACTACATCCTTCAGTCAAAACATTTTATTTTTCTACGCATCGTATTTATAGATTCAATGATACTTAATTAATAGAATGAAGAAAAAATGTCAGAGCCTGCAACCAACTGCCCGATCTTTTGATATCTAGCAATCTTACCTCACATCCATTCCCACAATCAAACTGTCAAGATCATTGTAACCCTTTACATCTGCTCGATCGTGAGTGAATGCTCACTTCCGCGGACCTTTTTTGTTTGCGTCACTGTGAAACAATATCCCGCCAATGAATGCGTTATGTTATACTAATCGGAAAACTTGAAATTTTTTTATCTATAAAATCATAGTTATCATATCAACTTCATATACACTGCACATTTTATGATCATCATCATTATATAATCACGAATTTATTGTGAGTTAAAATGATAAATTAAATTATTGTTTTTTATGTGTATGAAAAAATTATTTTGAAAAAATTATTCAGCCAGATAGGTATGCTAGAGGTTCCAATAATTTGCCTGATTTTTTTCTAATCACTTAAATGAAATTAAACCATATTGTAATTAGACTAGTAGGAATCGGCGCATGAGTACCGAAAACTATTCCACCTCAATTTTTTTATGCGGTCCTTTTCAAATTGCCCTACTGATGATACAAATGCATGTTGCCATGGGGCAACCCCGTGCCATATTGTTTAAACCGAAATTGTTTAAACAATTGCAAGGAATTGTTATTTTTCAACCGGACAATTTTTTTTTATATTCTTTATTAAAATACAAATAAAAAAGGCCCCATGACTTTTCACGATAAAGTTAATATTTTTAGAGATATGAATTTTTAAAGGTTTAAAAAATCTCATATTTGAGTACTTTTGACCCATGAAAAATATATTAAAAAAAAAAAATCGAAATAATATATTTTTTTAAATTCTTTATACAACAGTTAATAACATTCTTAATAGAGATTTAAAAAAATTTCATTGATTATACCTGTTTTTTAATTATCAATTTCGCGCGCTCACAAGTATGCATCGCTTACCTTTAAGTATCGCCGTCTCTCTCTGACTCATGCGCTGCATCGGCCTCTCTGTTTCCTGAATCATTATTTATCATTTATCTTAAAAACTATTAACTTTTTTAAGATTGTTAAAGAAAGCAATGTTATTAACAATTAAATTGTCTACAATTTGTTTTTGACAATTTTTTTTCTGGAATCAATTTTACAAACGTTATTTAAGCATGAATCGGAACATGTAATCAAAATTTTACCTGCTTTACACGCATTTACGGGTTGTGATACGACTAGTAAAATTGGAAAAAAAAATTTAAAAAAAAAAAAAAAAGAAAGCAATGTTATTAACAATTAAATTGTCTACATTAAGTACTAAGGAGTTGAAAGGCTTAGAAACATTGTATTTAAATATTTTGGGTAAAAAAGGTAACTCCGCGGATGAAGCTAGACAAATTATTTTTTCTCGTTGCTTTGGAACTAATATTAATTTATCGAAAATTCCGTGCACATCAGATGCCTTGCATTTGCATGCACTTAGAGCTTCTGCTCAAACATACATTTGGAAAAAAGCGTTGAATACCCAATATAAAACATTAGATTTTACGAATTTCGATACAAACTGGAGAATAGTACTTTGCTACCTTTATTTATGAACAAAAGCCCTTTTCCCAACTGATCTTAAAAACCGTGCAATTGTAAGAAAGCCTGTAAAACCAAAGCTTGTTACTGTAAAAAAAATAATATTAGTTGCATACTTCTATGTGGCTGTGATTCAGAAGACTGTAAGAATATAATATATAAAAATGATATTGATAATAAATAAATACCTTTTTTTTAAATCTTGTTTTATTATTTCATATTTCTACATCTATAACCTTCGTTTGAAGAAGTTATTCAATGTAATTACTTTCTGTTTTAATGACAAAAAAATAATATAAACTGATAAAAAAGTAATTTTGATTACATGTTCCGATTCATGCTTAAATAACGTTTGTAAAATTGATTCCAGAAACAAATTTGTCAAAAACAAATTGTAGACAATTTAATTGTTAATAACATTGCTCTCTTTAACAATCTTAAAAAAGTTAATAGTTTTTAAGATAAATGATAAATAATGATTCAGGAAACAGAGAGGCCGATGCAGCGCATGAGTCAGAGAGAGACGGCGATACTTAAAGGTAAGCGATGCATACTTGTGAGCGCGCGAAATTGATAATTAAAAAACAGGTATAATCAATGAAATTTTTTTAAATCTCAATTAAGAATGTTATTAACTATTGTATAAAGAATTTAAAAAAAAATATTATTTCGATTTTTTTTTGAATATATTTTTCATGGGTCAAAAGTACCCAAATATGAGATTTTCTGAACCTTTAAAAATTCATATCTCTAAAAATATTAACTTTATCGTGAAAAGTCATGGGGCCTTTTTTATTTGTATTTCAATAAAGAATATAAAAAAAATTTGTCCGGTTGAAAAATAACAATTCCTTGCAATTGTTTGAACAATTTCGGTTTAAACAATATGGCACGGGGTTGCCCCATGGCAACATGCATTTGTATCATCAGTAGGACAATTTGAAGAGGATCGCATAAAAAAATTGAGGTGGAATAGTTTTCGGTACTCATGCGCCGATTCCTCCTAGTCTAAATGGATAGATCGTAATAATATATCCTCGTCACGAAATATTCCTGAAAAAAAAACTGTAAAAAGTACGAATTAATAATTAATTGATTTAATAATTTCCAAACAACTGTAAATAGTATGCAATACTGCTTGAATGTCCTTTCAATTTATATGGTTTTATGAGGAAATGGTATGTCCTAAAATGCATCCCCACTGATATACAGGGTGTCGAAAGTACGAAAAAATTTGAAACTTGGTACACTAATCAAGGTTTATCAACGTGCTAATTTGTAGTTAAACTTTTTATTTTCGTTAACCAGTGGCGTAGTTACGATGGTATGTGGTCATGTATTATCTAGGAAAATATTATTCAATCAACATGTTTTTTATAAAGAAAAACAATTATTGTGTATTAATATCTACTTGAATGATAGAAACGGTTTAGTGGATACACTACATAGGAACAATCAAGGCATTAAAGCAAATGTTCAAATGGACCACCATTTTATTCAATACACAATTGGCATATCCGTATCATCGACTGTCGCATGCTTTGGAATATTCCTGGTGTATCCTGTATTAACGTAGATGCTGCTAAAATGCTTACCGTTAAATCTTCCACAGATTCTACAGGTGTTTCATACCCTAGGGATTTAAGGTATCCCCGCAAAAAAAGTCTAGTTAAGTTAAATTCGGAGAACGTGCAGGCCAATGTATGGGACTACGTCTACCTATCCACCGATCATGGAATGTTCGAACAAGAAATTGACGAACGATTCGTTGGAAATGGGCCGGTGCTCCGTCATATTGATACCACATTCTTTGACGAACCAATAGAGGTAAGAGGTACGTCTTCAAGTAGCCCAGGTAAAACATGTTCGAGAAACACTCGGTAGTTCTGCCCATTCAAACGGGAAGGAAGAAGATATTTTCCAACCATACGATTTTCGATAATTCCTACCCAAATATTCACTGAAAACTTTTGTTGGTAGTCTTTTCGAAACATTCCATGCGGATTTTATTCATCCCATAAATGGCAGTTCCTACTATTGAAATATCCATCTCTTGTGAAACATGCCTCATCCGTGAATAGAACATATCCAGGAAAGTCATTGGCTCCTTCATACATCCTCGAAAACCATTCATAAAAAAATCTACGAGGACCATAATCACCAGCATCTAGGGCCATCACCTTCTGTAGGCAAAATGGATACAATAGTTGTTCACGTGCTACCCGACTTACTGTTGATTGTGATTATTGTAACCCTTACGAAATAGCAGTGCTGATAGAAGGATCTGCTGCTAATCGTTCAAGAATTTGTTCTTCCGTAACATTATCTCTTCTTGTTCTATTCGCACCACAATGGTGTTTACTGAATTTAAAGGACCTCATTTCCTTCAACCGTCAATGCACAGCTATGAAAGTAATGAAATGTTGATGATGTCTGTGTGGATATCTATGTTGATATAATTCAGCAGCGCCTCTGGTATTTCCCCCTGTTTCACCATAAACGAAATGCATATCTGTATATTTTTCAAATGAATACATTCTCTTATTCTCTCTCTCTCTTTATATATATATATATATACATATATATATATATATATATATATATATATGAAATTACAGCCTGATATTAAAAAAAACGTTAATTCAGAATAACCCTCCCCCGTATTATTATAAACACATACTTTCAATAAACCTAAATGAAATGAAATGGCATCTGTAATTTTGTCCTACATTGCAATTAATGATTTTTTTTCATTTATTTTACCATTTTTTAATGACAGCATATTTTTCGCCTGTTGCTCGAGTATTTAACGAAACCTTGTAATTAAGGAAGTTTTAGAAAGGGACAAATACCTAAACACCTAAAAACTTGTACCATAACTAAAAACTATTATTATAAAAAAACATATTCTTAAATTTTAAAAACTGAGCTTGCAACCGAAAAGGTTTATTGGGCAAATACCCAGAAGCTATTTATGACCATTATCGTCTGTGTGAACTTCCTTTTGAGAGTAACATGTTTTCATCTAAAGCCAAATTGAAGAAATGTTTGATTCCTCGAGCAGTCCCAACAATTCTTCCCCATAATTCAAAACGAAAAACTGGTGATGATAATGTTCTGAAAGAAGCTGTCAAGCGTGTGAAAGTTAATATTTGATCAGGTAAGAATATAATGAATGTTGATGGCCGTGTCTAAAACCAAGCTATCTGCAACCAAGAATCTATACTCCTCTCGTGTGAAGCATTGTGCTGGCCCTTTTTCAACTTAAGTGTTTACTTGTTTCTGCACGAAAAATCAGAAAACTGATCTTGTCAATCTGTCATAATGGAATGGTTAACTCATATAAAATGTTTTTATGCCATACGTGGTTACGTGTATTCATCACTGACCTTCCAAACAATGTCGATTAAGGGGGCTTTAATAGCGATAGGAACTGCAAGGTTTGTCAAATACTTGGGGCTAAAGATTGATCATCTTTGAAATGACACCATAACATATCTGTTCAAATGCAAAGATTCCCTTAACAAAATTGATCATCAATATTCAACAGGGGGGCACCGCATAGAAGACAACGTTTTTACTCAGACCAAAAAAGCAACTGCTTTCCTTACATATCATTCAAAAATAACTTTCTGATTTTCAGACATACGAATAATTCCATCAACTTCGTTTCTGGATAAACCTTCCACATCAGGGCAACTATCAGTAGGCTGTGGAACTCTTGCGATGGAAGAATCATCCTGCTCAAATATGTCAGGTAAGATTAAAATATCAAAGATCAAGTCGAGCACTCCACGCTTTTTTACATATGAGAAATTACATTAAATATTATTTTTTAGTCCATATCTTCAAAGTAAAGCGTGTTTTTTAGTTTTTTAAACTATATTCTTTTTAGTTCAGTGGTTTGTGATTCACGGAAATTGTAAGAATTACCAGTAACATTGAATTTCTATAAATTTAGGACACCCATAACAAGGTTTAAAAATGCTCTAACTTTTAAATTAGAATTCATGGGATTTTTTTGCAGGGAATGTACTTATAAAAGTGGATGATCTGGAGGAAACTCCTTGCAGCTTGATATCCCCTTCTGCAATGGCTCAAACTCCAGCTTCTTCCAGTTCACAGACTCCATGGAAGCAGAAACTAAGAAAGACATTGGAGGACATCAATGAAAAAAGTGCTGCGAGAAGAGTCTTGAATACAGAAAAAAAGTTCTCTCTTGATGATTTTGACAAAATTTGTGACCAATTTTTATCTCGAAATCTTGCAGATATTGTGAAAATACAGTCCAGGCTGGAGTCAAGGAAGGCAAAGGGAAGAAGGTAAACGACAGAATATACAGTGCTTCTCAAAAGTCCCCTCCCCTCCTCTTATTTTTGGAACGAATATACATAAACAAGTGAAATTTGGAAACTGAATATTATTAAAGGTTGTAAACTTCCCTACTAGTAATGATGGATGCCGAAATCATCAAAGATGACGTCACAAGGCCATTGTGACCAATAATTTCAAATGGAACCCTACGGCAAGCGACACCTCTTTTAAAAGGTATCGAAAAAACCTATTCAATGATACTAATTTTGTTTGTGTTTATGGCAGTTTTAATGGCTCATTATTAAACATTAAAATTTAAATTCCATTCAGTATGATATTAATTACAGATTTAAGAATCAGTATCTACTTAAAGAAATTGCTCGAAGTGACCTCCATTCACTTACTACCTGACAGTGGAATATCCTATTTTCAAACTCTTCTCGTACTTTTACAAATGTGTCTGCGGAAACAGCCTCACACTCTGCAACAATACGTTGTTTTAAAACGTCAATATTGTCAGGTTCAGTGGCGTAAACCTTCGATTTAAGGTACCCCCACAGAAAAAAATCCAAAGGTGTGAGGTTCGGTGATCGAGCTGGCCATTCCGTTGAACCTCGTCGTCCAATCCTTCTACCACGATACTCCTCATCCAAATACCGTCTTAATGCACCGTAATAGTCTGGAGGAGCACCATCCTGTTGGAATGTTATTTCCGAATTGTCGAATTCATCTGGATTATCTTCCAAACTTTCAAGGATTAACGGTTCTATTGCGTTTTGCAACAGCTCCAGATAAACCTCACCAGTCAAATTAGTATTTAAAAAACGAGGCCCAACAATGTGGTTTCCCAGGATACCTGCCCAAACATTCACCTTCTGGGGAAATTGGGTATGTGTTTCACGAAACAGGTGCGGATTTGCGTCACTCCAATACCTCACATTCTGTGTATTTACATTTCCATTTAGATCACAAAATTCTAGTCTTCGGTCTGGGTCGTCGTCTGAGAGTTGATGAACCATTTTTAATTTGTATGGATGAAATTTGTTTTTTTTCAACACCCTGTGTACTGTACTTCGACTGACTTCACAGGTAGATGCAACGTGAGTTGTTGAAGAAGTAGGATTAACTATTACTTCTGCCAGTATATCAATTTTTTTCTCATCAGAAATTTGTGGTCTGCCAGATCGTTTCGCATTATTAATACTACCCGTTGTTTCAAACTTACGGAGAAGCTCCCTTAAATAAGTCCTCGAAACGGGGCGATCGGGAAACCTCTCATTAAAAATGCGTTCTGCTGCATGAATATTTTGTCAAGTTTCACCAAGAATTAGGATCGCTGCTACTTTATCATCTAAAGCACGTACCATTTCGCTTCTTGAAGCACTCAAACGTTCGGCTCACAACAGTTTAACAAATTATTAAAATGTACAAAAATATTAAAAGTATCAAAAGCTGCTAAAACAGTTAAACGTTCGATCAACAATACACAAATTATTAAATGTACAAAAACTTGGACAACTACAAAAACGTCGAATTAGGGAGACTAACAAAAACGTCAGCTTATTTGACAACTATCCAGAGGCGGAACTTGAAATAGGAATTTTAGTATTAACTGATTTAATTCATCACAGCTTTGCGTTTTTCAAAAGCGAGTTGCCAAAACTGCCATAAACACAAACAAAATTATAGGAAACCAACTCATACAGATACAGTAATTCCCTTTTCTTCTTGCCACCCCAATTCCCATAAATTCGCAGCGTTCAATTCTCTTTGCCATATACTATTTAATATCCCTTTGTCCCCTGAAAGTTTCAATATTGAATGGAATATTATTAAACAAATAGGTCACAACAATGGTTTCCCCCCTTACCTAATCAACAGAATTCGTGATAAACATCTAATCAAATCCCTCAATCGCAGTTTAGTTCCGATCGAAGAAACCAATAAATATTGTTCTATTCCTTATTTAGGCAAAGTTTCTCTTGATATCTTGAACATTTTCAGACGTTTCGGTAATGATATCAATTTCTCCTTTTACACTACGGATTCGATTTCAGAAATGTTAGTTAATACTAAAGATAAAGTACCTCTCTCCCACAAATCAGGAGTCTACAGAATTTCATGTTCACAGACTGATTGTGTTGCCCAATATGTCGGTCAGAGTGGTAGAAAAATAAAAACAAGAGTTGGTGAACATGTTAAACTGATTGAGAGTTCTAGAAATCCACACATAGATGATTATAATACCAAAAGTTCATTTGCTAACCATATTCTTAATCACAACCACAGCTTTGATATTGAGACTGATTTAGATATTTTACATGTTTGCCAAAAGGGCTCTTTACTCAATTTCCTTGAAATATTTGAGATCAATGCTGTCATAAACAATCCGAGTGTCATTTCCTTAAATGAACAAGTACAGTTTGATTGTCGAAAGTTTTTTAATTCCCTTACATTTCATTAGAACTTTTTCCTGCCTCGATCTCCGATAAACCAATTGTTCTATGTCATAGTGGATCTGTTCGTTTGGACAGGTGTTATTCCGGTTAGCCTGTGGTTGGTTCCTTTTTTAGGTTTTTATAAACTGTCTTTTTTTACACAATTGTTTACTCATTAATTATATTTATATATATATATATATATATATAAATTTGTAAATATGGATAGGTGACATCTGAGCTCTTTGCATGGTATAGTAATTGCTTTGGTTGTGATTTACATCTAGTTCATATTTGTTCCGTGCATGGAGTTCTCTTGTCGCCGTTCCATGGTTAGGTTTGACAATTCAGTCTGCCAGATGGATGGCTCTTTGGTTGCTGTCAATCACCAGCCATTGCTTCCATTGTTTTCACTGTCCTCATGTCGTCCAGTTATTTTGCATCGGCTAATGTATTTAGCCCCCCTAAATTTAAAAATGGGACACAGCCCTTGAAGGCGAATTCCCAAGTTTCCATATGGTCCAAATTATGATCATTGGACTTAAAATAATTTTATATCGTTAACCTACAAAATATTTTTTCATCTCCATGTAAGTAGCACTTATTGTATCACACTACCTATGTAATTAAGTCTTTGTTCTTCTTTTATTGTAGAAAATTTTTATTATCCGCTGATGATGAACCTATAGAGGTTCGAAACATGTTCACCTAATCGATGGTTTTTATCTAATCGATTGTTAATATTATATTGTGGAGACGACTTCGAGTTTTTCTTCTTCATAAAACAAAATTAGTATCATTGAATAGGTTTTTCGATACCTTTTAAAAGAGGTGTCGCTTGCCGTAGGGTTCCATTTAAAAGTATTGGTCACAATGGCCTTGTGACGTCATCTTTGACGATTTCGTCATCTATCATCACTAGTAGGGAACTTTACAACCTTTAATATTCAGTTTCCAAATTTCACTTGTTTATGTATAATCGTTCCAAAAATAAGAGGGGGGGAGGGACTTTTGAGAAGCACTGTAAACAGTTTGCCCTGACACTTTATTTCCTGGGTCCAAGAGCATGAAATGAAAAATACATTTACCATGTAAACGTTCATTAGAATGTATGACACAGAAAGTTGTCTGTAAGCCAGGATTGCAAAATGAATCCTTTTTCAATACATTGGAAAATAAATCAGTACCATGTTGGATCCGGACATACATTGTTTTTTGTGTGTTGATGGAATGTCATTGAAATCCAATTTATTTTATCACACGGGAAGTGATGAGATTATTGGGCTAGAAGACTACGGTAATACCACACACCATGCCCTCCTAAAGGTTGTGTGCCTATGGATAGTAAATCCCCTTCACGTCATGTGTGAACGAGATTTACTTTCCACTTGCCTTCCTCCCCCGCTCCTCCTTGGAGCTGTCCTCAACTCGCAAATTGGCACGTTTGCAAGATTGAAATCGTACCTCCTGTGGTATGAAGTCAGCCTTTGAGTGCTTTAAACCCCTAGTTACCGTGATTTTTGTGTGTTTTCCTGACTTGTGCTGTGTGTGCATGGTGATGATGTACCTGACGGGTGCGTAAGTGTAAGGTGTGATATTTTTGGTTGTGTTGATCTTACGTGTTTTGTGTTGAGTTTTTGTTACTCACTTGACGCGCCGGAGTGCTACTCTCGGTGGTGGATCGTTCTGGTGGACTGGTCGCATGTACTTGTCCCTTCCTCTGAACCTGGGATCGTCCAGGTTTAGGTTCGCGTGGATGTCTTGGATCACCGGGTTCCTGTGGGTATCCGTCTTCTGGAACGTTGCATTGGCGTGATTCCGTAGATGGTCGTCTATGAAATTTGGATTGACATTCAGGTCCCTGTAGATGAATCTATTCGGGACGTATCTGGGAGCGTTCACTGCCATTCTTAGGCTCACGTTCAGGAATCGCAGGATCTTGGTCTTGTATGTTTCTGGGCATGACCCCATGCGGCAGATGCATACAGGATGATGGGGAGGAGGATGGTCTTGATGAGGAGCAGCTTCAACTGGAGGTCCATGCTGCTTCTGCGTCCTATGAGGGGGTTGAGGTTTCTTCAAGCTGCTTTCGCTAGTCCGAGCCTCTGATCCACGTTTTGCCTGAATGTCAATCTCTTGTCCAGGGTGACTCCTAGGTATTTGGCTTCGTTTGCCCATGGGATTCGTTGGTCATTCATGATGACATGTCCTGATGGTGTTCTTCGTCTTCTGGTGAAGAGTATGGTTTGGCTCTTGTCTGCGTTGAAATCAATTATAGAGGAATGCATACTGAAGTTAACGAATATAGGTTTCATTATTGATGCCTTTGTAAGTGATATAGGTTCAAATTTCATAAAATTGTCAAAAAAACTTGGGGTTACACCAAATAATCCAGTATTCATGGTAGGAGATCGAAAATATTTATATTTATTTGATACACCTCATGTACTAAAAGCAACTCGAAATAATCTCTTTAAAAATATTCCCGATTTTGATGGAAACAGAACTTCTTGGTCACATATAAAGTCTTTTTATGAACAAGACAAAAATTGGTCTATAGGTGTGCATATTAGTCCTACAAACTTCGAGAAGATGAAAGTTAAATTAGCCACTCACGTAATCAGTAACACAGTTGCTTGTGGCAAGAACACTTACGTGACTCTAGGTGGACTTCCTCCCAATGCAATATATACTGCTGAATAATTCATTAAAAAATTCAACAATTGGTTTTATATATTGACTTTATCTGTGAAGAAATCTCCAAATATATTTGAAAATGTATTTGAAGGTAAAAAATACCAAAATGAGTAGATAGCATTATCATGTTAAATTAAAAGTATTCATCAGAAGGGGAAGGAAATAACTTTGACTTTAACATTTAAATATTTAAAAACCAGGCGAGTGAACCAAGATTCAGTGGGAAATTTTTTTGGAAGTATTCATCAGCAACTGGGGGTCTCAGAACACCTAATGAAAAGTTCATTGATTATATATATATATATATATATATATATATATATATCATCTGAAATATTTTTGTCTCTATGTTTGATGAAGTTTGTAAGGGGAATAGGATATTCCATAGTTACTTTGAAATAATGATAAACGGTAAATTCCAGCACGAGTGTCCACATTTTCCAAAGAAATATGTCATTACCTTGTTTATCAGGATGAGGATATTCTATTCCCTCAAATATGCAAATAGGGAGTTTAGGAAAAGAACCGCTATTTTTACCATTGTTATGCATATATTGTTTATAACTCCCATGATTATATGACCTGTGTCATTTTACAATTAAATATGTATATTCTGGATGAATAAAAATGACATTTTCCATCAATAGGGAAAATTCAAAATGCATTTGTATTTTTATAAAGAATGAATAAAATATATATTTCATTTTTTTTTAAATTTAAACTAATCCACTAACTTGCTACTGTTGTGATAGAAATTCAATTCTTTAATCCCGACATCATACCACAATTTCTGTTGCGTTACTTGATTATTGTTTACAATAATAATAATCATGCATGCGAAAATCTGGAAAATTTATTAATACAGTGTGACCCATTTAAAATGGAACCACCCCTGTAAAATACGCATTTTTCAGGCATTCTGAAAAATATTCTTCTGAATATTAAGCGTCAAAAACTGTATCTTGACAAAAAAATTATAACTTTAGTTTTACTTCCAAGGCCATCTATGGTTTTTTTTTCTTCGTCAAAAACGGCAAAATATTATTAGGCAATTTTTGTTTCGAAATTTGACCACACCACTGGATTCTTAGCCATTATAAATGAAAACCATGAAAATTTCATAAAAAAATATTGGTTAACAACGAAGTTACAACAACTTTAATTTTGGAAACAAAGTATTTGATTATAATTTTTATTTAGATTATAGACATATTTAAAATCTGGCAATACTGCCGATACAAAGGAGAACACCAGTGAATTTGTACAGCGAAAATCCGATGTCAATAGCTCATTCCGTTCTACTGTTATAACTCCTGAAAGTATAGTAATGTAAGCGATTTGTGGTGGAAGCGATTTTGTAATAAAAATCTGACTACGCCACTGGATTTGTAAATTAAATTCCCTTGAAATCATTCATTTAAGTTTAGGTTATAAGTGTATTCGAAAATAACAGAAAATTCTGACTACGCCACTGGATTTGTAAATTAAATTCCCTTGAAATCATTCATTTAAGTTTAGTCAATAATAAACAGAAAGCAGGACAAATGTTCCTTCAAATTCTGCAAAACTCAACTAAAACAAGCTTTTCAGAAGGTATCAATAATTTGAGGAAAGCTGAACTAATACATTAGGCATAGGTAGGCCGTGATTTAATACACCACAAATCGCTCACATTACCATACTTTCAGGAGTTAGAACTGTAGAATAGAATGAGCTATTGACTTCGGATTTCCGCTGTACAAAATCACTGGTGTTCTACTTTGTATCGGCAGTGTTGATAGATTTTAAATATGTCTATAATCTAAATGAAGATTATAATCAAATACCTTGTTTCCAAAATTAAAGTTGTTGTAACTTCGTTGTTACCGAATATTTTTTTATGAAATTTTGGTGGTATCCATTTATAACGACTACGAATCCAGTGGTGTAGTCAAATTTGAAAACAAAAATTGCCTAATAAACTTTTGCTATTTTGACAAAGAAAAAAAATCATAGAGTGTCTTGGAAATAGAACTAAAATTATGAAAATTTGTGTCAAAATACAGTTTCTGGTGCTCAATATTAAAAAAATTTTTTTTGAGATTGACTGAAAAATGCGTATTCTACAGGGATGGTTCCATTTTAAATGGGTCACACTGTATCAGAAGAAAGTATGATCAGAGTACTTTAGAACGTTTGTTTCTACAGAATTCAGTTGATGAGTATTAGAAAAACTATTTGAATATTAAATAGGTAGACCACTTCAGTGGTATTTTCCACAATTTCCAAAAGAAGAGGGGGTTTGGTATTTTTCACATCTACTTCACATACTTTTTATAAACGCATAAGAAAGAGCTAACCTATTAACTGAAATTATTTTGGTGAATATCCAAGTTCTTCGTTTGCATGTGTTGGAAATAAGTGAATGTAGATCTGATCAATATAAGGAAGCATTTAGAACAATTTGTTGGAAATTATTTAGACCTTCCTAGGGCCGTATCTCTGAATGTAATTGAAACTGCCCCATTTTGAGTTCAAGAGGCATAAATGCTAAGTACACTCTACATAATGAGAACTATAAAATTGCGCGAGCCAGCTTAACGGATGTTTCCAAAGGCGGATTTCAACCGACAGTTTGAATTCACCGCCCAGAAATGACATTATACAAGCCAAATGTTAAATTAAGGTCTCGAAAATTTGACCCTAAAAGATCAAAGGGCCGCCTTCCAGTTGCGCTTCTGTGGTGTTCGGTGTTGTAGCTGTGCTGGGATAGATGACGAGGACGACGAGGCAATATTACCCTACCTAGGGGGCAAGATGGGGTGTTGGACATTTTTGACAAAATTGATAACTACTTAAGTTTTATTTCCAAAGATTGATTATGTAAGAGTAATTTTAAAATACTTAAAAATGTCCGTTGTATTACGTTTCGAACGTTAAGGACTTTTGCGCTCCCTTCCGCTAGTAGTAAGTAGTCTTGAGAAATAAAACATTTTTTCTTTGAAATTAGGTCACTAATGTGTGTTACATACTATCATGTATCGCAACATAATATATAATAATAAAATATTACAATAATCAAATGAAAAAAGCGTATTTGCCGATTTCCAATTCTTGCACCCCCCATCACCATTGCCGAAGGTAGAAAAAAAATGGACTTTTGTTTTCTTGAAAATGATATAAAATATTTACCAGATATTGAAAATACAGTAAGTACTTTGCAGTCAATGCCTTGAAAAATATTAGACAGTAAAGGGTTTTTATTTAAAAAACTTTGACAATATCAATGAAATTGGTATATATTATCGAATTTCTTTCAAATTGAAAAAATTGGTACGCCATATATAATATTTTTTATTTTTTATTAAATTTGGTTCAGCACTTTTCGAAAAAAAGTAAATAACAAAAATTGGCTTTTTCTTCCTCCGGCACTAACGAATGGGGATGACAGGCCTGCAAATCATTGATGGACAAACTTTTTGTTTTCTGTTAGACGTTCACAAAAAATAACTTCATTTATCGTGGATTTTTCGATTCACAGAAAAATCTTTCTAGTCAATATTCAATTGAGAATGTTTCCCTCTTCAACATGAATACCCCACAAGAGGTTATCTTGACGATGGAAGATAGTGACTAAAGTTTATCTTTCAGTCGCAGATGATTCCACATCTGATTTTATGAACATCCTGTTCATATTTTCAATAAATCAATGACAGGTTTTAATGTCAAAAAACACGAATTTAAAAGTGTCTCTCCAAAAGAAATGATTCTAACTTTTTCCATCTTTGCAAAGTGAGATTGCTTCTTGAAAATGTGTTTCCCATTTCTTCCGGTCTTCCTGATGATCGTGGAAGCGTGAAATAAATTTTCGTCGACAAAAATGTTTTGAAGACCTAGTGAATGCGATGTCTCATCTCTTGCGTCAATGTTACGAATTATTTCTGGTGAGTACTCTCTTTTGGAAAATATTCTTCTTTGCCTCATTCATCTTAATGAGTTCTTAATCAAGACTGGAATAGAAAATCAAATAACTATTTGAATGAAAATGCAAATTTTCAATTACAGATTTTTTTTTCTTTTAGTAATGATTTTTTCAGAATATCTATCAGATGTAGCTCAATGTCCAGAATGGCTTTAGCCGGGGAAGTAGTTGTTTTCTGTTAGAAATTCACAAAAAATAACTTCATTTATCGTGGATTTTTCAATTCACAGAAAAATCTTTGTAGTCAATATTCAATTGAGAATGTTTCCCTTTTCAACATGAATACCCCACAAGAGGTTATCTTGACGATGGAAGATAGTGGTTTTAATGTCAAAAAACACTAATTTCAAAGTGTCTCTCCAAAAGAAATGATTCTAACTTTTTCCATCTTTGCAAAGTGAGATTGCTTCTTGAAAATGTGTTTCCCATTTCTTCTGGTCTTCCTGATGATCGTGAAAGCGTAAAATAGTTTTTGGTCGACAAAAATGTATTGAAGACCTAGTGAATGCGATGCCTCTCTTGCGTCAGTGTTACGAATTATTTCTGGTGAGTACTCTCTTTTGGAGAACTCTCTTTCTTGCCTCATTCATCTTAATGAGTTCTTAATTAAGACTGGAATAGGAAATCGAATAACTATCTGAATGAAAATGCAAATTTTCAATTACAGATTTTTTTTTCTTTTAGTTATGGTCTTTTCAGAATATCTATCAGATGTAGCTCAATGTCCAGAATGGCTTTAGCCGGGGAAGTAGTTGTTTTCTGTTAGAAATTCACAAATAATAACTTCATTTATCGTGGATTTTTCAATTCACAGAAAAATCTTTCTAGTCAATATTCAATTGAGAATGTTTCCCTTTTCAACATGAGTACCCCACAAGAGGTTATCTTGACGATGGAAGATAGTGACTAAGGTTTATCTTTCAGTCGCAGATGATTCCACATCTGATTTTAGGAACATCCTGTTCATATTTTCAACAAATTAATCATTGTAAGAATTAAATCAATTGTTAATTCGGGCGAAATTATCCGGTTATAGCCTTTGCGTCATTACCTATATGGGAAGAAATGGCAATTTAGAAGTCGAGAATTGGGCTATGAAGACATTTCCCCCTGGGTTGAAGGCATAAGTAAGTAAACTTGCCCTTATACTAGCCATTTTTTACATATTCACTGCACAAAGTTAACTAGAATGATTCACACAATTGGAAGAGTATAGCTCAAGATATTATATCTTCATTTGTGAGAGCTATGCAGTTGATATTTATTCACTACTAGTCGTAATTCTACTTGCGATTCTGTACAGGTAAAACAATTTGGTGGTTGAAGTTATAATTAGGTGAATATTTTAATGATTTCATTTTATATCTACTGGGAAATTCGTTTACATTCTTGTTTCTCTTTTGTTACTCGCTATAAATACACATATAGACGAACTTTTGAAATAATTCCTATTTGAGAAATTTGGTAGCCAGGTCGTTACTTTATTCTTATTGGTCTCTGTATTAGTAGACAAAACGACAATTTTTATTGTGTCACAATATTTATCAAGAAAACACAGCTATATCCGATATAAGGCTGGCAACATCGTAAAAATAAAAATTATCACAGCGTAGAAATGCTGTGTTGTTTTCATTATGAAAAAGGGAGAAATTTTGGACAACGGCAGTTTTACGTGCAATAAACGCGGGATTTCGGGTATGTGTGGGTTGAAAAAATGCGAATAGTGATTGTTTTCAGTAGCTCAAAATAACGCCGAAAAATAATATTCGTTCGTCCTCCTAAAGTTTTTCAGAGAGTCGGGTTTTGACTTCGAATTCGTGTTCAGGAGGCAGTGCCATGAAATGGCATATTCTCAATTTACCCAAAATCTCAATTTACTCGTTCATTTGAATTGGGAAATAAACTAGATCACCAAGCAGTACACAGATTGACACAATGAGGGTCAAGGTTAACTAACATATTTACGTTGGATAATCCAGTGGTGAACAAATAGCGAAATTGTGGTGGGTGCTATTTTTTTCTGGACTATCAATGACTCTTCGTTATTTTAAATGAATATTTTGTTTTAACTTTCAGTTGTAATGCAACACGTTATTTTACATTCTCAATAACTATGGACGAATAATTCATAAATCACTGGAAAACGAAAGTTCGTGGAACTTGAAGAGATTTGTCTAGAAAAATTCAACCTAATCATCATATACCCCCTCTCCTAGAAGTGTGAGGGTAAGGTTTAATGTAGTGTAATGGATCTTGAAGGGAATTTATTAGTTGCCTTCATAGTTTTTACAATCCCAATTATAATAATTAGGGCTCCAAAGTTAAATATTTTGTTAGAAATAAGGTGAATTTGGACTTCTTGGTGTTAGTTTGCCTGTCTGCTTGGTATGATTTTCCATAATGTTAGTTGGAAAATAAAAAAAGTGGTGCGAGAGGCTACATATCACTTTAAAGAAAATGTCCTTTATCCACGATATAAATTTTCATATTCGCGCATATCTAGTTTTAAAAAATATATCACGTTTCAACGTGTCGAAATACACACTGTATATTACTGGATATTACCGAAGCCTCTTTTCACCATTCAATGGAAAAACCATCGAAACATCCGGTACAAGAGGACACTGGACAGTCAACACAACTTTTGCAACATCATTATTTGTTACTAATTTATCATTTTTATCGCCTCAAGCGGGACCTTGTGCCAATTCCGTTTTTGGTAGACCCTTGAAAGTTTGAACCATTACGAACATCAAAGTAATGATAATTAAAATGGCAATACCCTAACTGGTCCTTGGCCTGAAATATCAATGGCGATAGCGAGCTCGTGAATTGTTTACGATGCAAATTTATTTTTAATTATTGAGTTCCCAAAATAGATGTTGAAAACTATGTAGCAATGAACCTACGAATTTGTTAGTTGTCACCTTCTATTGATTTTCTCATGGTAAAAATGGATATATATATATATATATATATATATATATATATATATATATAGATTCTGTTCTATATAAATTCATTGCTGTACTCCTAGAATTTAAAAAAATATTCCATATCATTTCAGCCACACGAAAGAGTCACATCAAACTGATTTCAAATGGAAAGTTGCTCATGAAAAATATGTCAAGCGCGAGTATTACTATTGCACCAAGAGTTCTGTACCATGAGTTATTTTATTGTTAATTACTCGAAAACTGTGAGAACTAGAATCATCGGTATAGTTCTTCTGTATGCTTCAGCTGAAATTTTTGTCTCCCGTAGTTTGGAAAAAAGAGGAGGAACATGTTTACTCTAGATGCAATTTCGAAAAAACTGAAACAAAAGACACTCCACTGCATTATTATCACTGAATTGGGTTTACAAAATTACAACACGTGTTTAGCGTCTAGGTGGAGATAATACAATAATAATAATAATAATAAATAAATAATGAAATTTGTAATTCTCTTTGGCAATGACATTGTATGTGAATTGTCAATAACTAAACCTAAAAGTAAAATACAGGAAAACACATTGAAATCGAAAAATTTACAAACTAAAGATTCAGTAGACTTGTAGTTAGTTAAAATTACATTAAAAATTCCGACAGTGAATAAAAACAGTTTTCCATTGAAAATAATTTCAAATCTTTCTTTAATAGTGAGATATTTTTGTGATTTTCAATATTTTCATCTTCATTGAATATCCTGGGACCTATACAGGGCTTTTCACGATGAGCGTTAATTAGACGTTTCTGGTACTAAGATGATCAAATTCGAAATGGAGTGGAGTGGAGTGATACTATGAGAATCTTCACTTCGATTCATATTTTTATTTACCTCATACAGGGTCTTTGAAAAATGCAGATACTTTGTTCACATGCAAAAATGAGTGGAAGTCAATTTTTTCAAATGGAACACCCTGTATATTTCCACATTTTTGAGCTCTACATCCAATTTTAGATTGGCTTTGTTCAGATAATCCTATTTCGATTTCGAACTGTTTTCGAGATAACTGTTTCAAACACAAACTGACGTGGTTTCCTTGTATTCATCACTTATTTTTGAAATTTAACATATTCCGTTCGATGTTCCTTTATCAGTCACAGATAATACAATGAATAAATAATTATTAGAATACTCTTCAACCATCAAATGAAACTTCTCATCAAACAATAGTTTTAGTAACGCTGACACACGAACTGAAAATAATTTCATGAATTAGTAAGTTAATTCAATTGTCAGTGTATTTCGGAATATGTTCGAACACATCTCCACCTCTACTTAAACAAACATGTAATCTCTTCAAAAGATTTTCATGGGTAGCGCTTCTGATTGAGTCTGGAGTAGAACTATTGAAAGCAGTTCTAACCCTCGATTTCATATCTTCCATTATTGTTACTGGGTTGGAGTAAACCATATTTTTAATGAAACCCCACACAAAATAATCTAATGGATTGCCATCTGGTGTTCTAGGAGGCCAACGAAAAGGTCCATTATTACCAATCCATCTGTCTTCGAAGATTCCAGTTAAAGCTTCGCTTACTGAACGAGAATTATGGGGTGGAGCACCATCCATTTGGTACCATACACGTTTTCTTCCTGGCCTACTATTTAAAATCATTTGAATTCCATTTCTCAGTAAATCTTCATATTTTGTTGCATTCAAAGTCGATATAAAAAATTGAACAATTCTTATTGGCCCAAAATACCTTAAATTGCCATCTTTCTTGAAAACCTCTTTGGCGAACGACATGGGGATTTTCTGGTGCCCAATAATGACTAAATAAGATTATCTGAACAAAGTCAATCTGAAATTGGATGTAGAGCTCAAAAATGTGAAAATATACAGGGTGTTCCATTTGAAAAAATTGACTTCCACAAATTTTTTCATGTGAACAAATTAGCTGCATTTTTGCAAGACCCTGTATGAGGCAAATAAAAATATGACTCGAAGTGAAGATACCCATGGTATCACTCCACTCCATTTCGAATTTGATCGTCTTAGTACCAGAGAGTTCAAGATTATCAGCGTTTATAGAAGTACATGTTTGGTAAAAAAAAATCGAAATTAATTTATATCTTCTAAACGGTAACAGACAGGTATAGGGAAATAGTACATGAAGTTGTTGACAAAGTGAAAAGAAATCATAATATGATGTTATATACAGGGTGTTCTATTTGAAAAATCAAAGTAGCCGCTACTTTATAGTAGAAGCGGCAACGCCGCACCTCTAAAATATTTTAGGCGTAGATCATAATAATTTAGGCATACTGTGGAATTTTCAGGTTGATCCGCTGTCTGGTTTGCCAGAAACGTCTAATTAACGCTCATCGTGAAAAGCCCTGTATAATTGGGGGCATGATATGCCGTATTAACTTTTGCAAATAGAATATGCAGGGAATATTTACCTCTTGTATTATGAGAATGAATATCAATTCTCGTTCGAAACAATGAGTCATCTTTAAAAACATACACGGACATTTCAAAGATGAACATACAGGGTAGAGACAAAATATTATAAAGTTTGAAAAGTGGCCTACATGTATCTCTCGGTGACATATGAGCAATAGTACGCAATATTCGTTTTTGTCTAACGAATATGTCCAATGCTGGGGCGGAACAACCCCAAAAGCATACCCCATAACTAAGTCTCGAATCGATTTGGGCATAATAGAGAGCTAGTAACTGCTCTCGATTGAGAAGTTTCCTGAGATTGAGGTATAGGAAATCAAAAGAATTTAGTTTGGAAACCAGCTTGTGACAATGTGTTTTCCAACTCAGATGTTCGTCTAAAAGCATTCCAAGAAATCTGACGCTTTGTTGTGTCTAGCTAATAATGTTTGGTTAACAACAGAATCTAGGTTTCCAATTCTATTTTGACGATTATGAAATCAAAGAACCTCAGTTTTTCCCATATTGAAGAATAGGTCTTGATCATTGAAGAAAACTGATTTTTTTCATCAAATCAGTGCATTTGACTCTTCCTTCCTTCCTTCTTCCTTCCTTCAAAAAAAGATTCGATCCATTTGAGTGCTTTACCTCTCATGCCACACATTTCAATCAAAGTTAACAATTTCCTATGATGGCCGACTCAAATCGCAAAATACTACTGCTGGGCATTCGCCTGCAACAATGTGTTCAGTTATTTGGTTGTATAAAGAAAACATTGCAGTTGAAGTTGATTTATGGTTTTGAAATCCATGTTCTCAGGGGTTCAATTATATCATGAATAACTCCCTTCAATATTCAGGGTGTCCCACACTCGATGGCCTATTAGACGTTTCTGGAGAACGGAACACAGGATGATTTTGAAAACTTGGTTTCTTGGATAATTAGTTCTGCTCTATCGATCTCAAATATTTTTAGCGCTGCGACGTTGCCGCTTATATTGAAAAGTAGCAATATTATTAAATTTTTTGCTTTGCTATCGCTTTATGATCATTTTTGTATGATACTTTCCTATACCTATCTCAAGCGGTTTTCGAGAAATTCATTGATTTCCTTATTTTTGTGCAAAACATAGTTTCAAATAAATGTTTATTACTGTGGTATTTGGACTCGAACAAAGCTGAAATTTTGGGTGTAGTTTACCAATGTTCTGTGCATTAGTTATATTTAAGGGAGTTCGTTCTCCATTATACAGGGTCGTTCAAAATTTGTGATTTTTACTATAGATAAAAAATCGTGGGAAGTAATTTTTTTTAAATGCAACACCTTGTATATTATCGTATATCCTGAAAGATAATTGAAATTTCTTCCAAATTATGTATCATATTCCTATACCTAAATAGTCTGGTTTCCGAAATAAAAGCAAGTTTCTATAAAAATTTAAAATATCTGCATTTGATTATGTATTATTATCCATTTTGACACAAACACCATGAAAATCACTGCTTGTCGAACTGAAAGATTGTCTTGCTCTTTTATGGTCACGGTACACTACTACCATTTCCATTTTCCAGTATAACAAATCGAAATAGGTAATTCCCATTTGAAATGATCTGATTAGGAAATCAAATCAATCTCTTATGATTCGCTTAAAAATGTTCATAGTTTAGGAGATACAGCTGAAACTTGTTTTTTCTAACTCTCAGATGATGTAATTCACTTTTAGCAAAGATTAATTGAAAAATATCTCAGAAAAATTTGGAAATAGGTTTGAGTCATACTCGAAAAAACGTCCATTAGTAATTATTTTTCAGATCATACTGTGTATATCATTTCAGTTTCTACTCCCTAATCTGAAATTTCCAAAATTTCCTCAGATATTTTTTTAATTAATCTATGCCAAAACTGAATTGCATCTGAGAGTTAAAGAAAAATTCAAGTTCTAGCTGTATCTTCAAAAGTACGATAAAACCTCAGGTCTCAAGGTTTATTTTTTCTGAAAAAGAAAACTGCGGGTTCGGCTGCACTTTGGGACTTTATAAAAGGTAGAGATAGCTATACGACATGTTCAGTGAAAGTTATTTGTATTTGTCAGTAAAATCCAAAAACGGAATGAAATACTGGGTGTTCCATTTGAAATTCGAAGGTTGATATTAGTTAAAGTACATGTGGCAACACTGCAGTATTCATATCTCAGATCTCCAGAAACGTCCAATAGGCATTCGAGTTTGGAATACCTGTATATTAGTCATTCTTTGTACAATCAGTTCGTCATCTTATCATTCATACACTTCAATACACCACAGAACCTTCTGCATGTTCTCGTTGTAATTTGATCACATCGAACATGAGATAAACAATTTCCTCAAAACTTCGTTTGAATAGTTATTGCCTTCCATTTCGATTCTTTTCTGACCAAATTTTTGGTAATGAAGGAGCAAACGTTTTATTATTTATGCACTCACTAATTGTCGAATTTTCATAATGACATATTCCATGACATTCAATACAAAATATGGCAAAATAATCCTATTTCTATAGACACGTGCTTTCATTTCGGAAACCAGACTATTTAGGTATAGGAACATGATACATCATTTGAAAGGAACTTTAATTGTTTTTCAGGATATTTGAGAATATACAGGGTGTTCCATTGAAAAAAATGTACTTTTCACCATGGAGAAATCGGAAAAATCACAAATTTTTAACATATCTAATGCACAGAACATTGGTAAACTACACCCAGAATTTCAGCTTTGTTCGAGTCCAAATACCACAGTAATAAACATTCAATTGAAGCTGTTTTGCACAAAAAATAAGGAAATCAATGAATTTCTCGTAAACCGCTTGAGATAGGTATAGGAGAATATCATACAAAAATGATCGTAAAGCAATAACAAAGCGAAAAATGCAATGATATACAGGGTGTCACATTTGAAATATCAAAGTTGTTGCTACTTTTCAATATAAGCGGCAACGCCGCAGCGCTAGATAGAGCAGAACTAATTACTCAAGAAACCAAATTTTCAAAATTATCCTGTGTCCCGTTCTCCAGAAACGTCTAATAGGCCATCGAGTGTGGGACTCTCATCAAACCCCAGTTTTTTAACCGACGAAACCAAAAAGAAGGTTCTCTAGTCAACGCGTATATATTTTTTTTTATGGATGACCACGCATGACTTTTTACTGAGACGTCCGATTCCGATAATTCTTTTTTCAGTGGATAGGATGTACTTCGAAGTTGGTCCCATTTGAATTTAAAAGGAGAAATCCACCCCTAAGGTTAGCAAAATGAAGGATATTGATCACTCACCCTCTGAATTCTGGTCCGTTAACCGATTCTATCAGGCATAACTTTGTACTGGGTTCTTCGATTTGGATGTTTTTTTTTATTAGATAGGGTATTTCTCATAGTTGATCATATTTGAATTTCGAATGGAATTACCCACCCTCACGGTTAGAAAAATAGGGGATAATTGATTTTTCACTTGTGAACATTGGCACACATATGTAGTTGACAATGACAGATCGCTATTGTCATTTTTTTTTCTCCTACATCCGTCACAATCATTAAATTCTCTGAGAGGATGGAATGATATGCAAAGTAATGAAATAAACTAACCAGAACAACAAAAATAATTTATATTACAACAAATAGTAAAAGTAGATAATCATATTATTCAACTGGTAATAGTTGAAGTAAGGTGGGTAAGTAAGTATTTTGGAAGTAATCAAAAAACAAGTAACCCCAAAAAATTAAAACTAAAAACATTATAACAAAAAATCAAACCGACGAAATACGGAACTGAAAAGTAAAAAATAAAATTCACCTTCTTAGTCTCAATAACTAATGTAAGTAACTAATTTTGAGTCGGCGCCAAATGAACAATCAAGGAAGATCATTAAATTACTCCAAAAAAATTATCAGAATGTCACCGCGCGATCCCATCATTTTACGCCTTACCTAATTCATTTGCTTGTTTGTTTGGCGCCGACTCAAAATTAGTTACTTACATTAGTTTAGGAGCTTAGTTATTGAGACTAAAAAGGTTTATTTTATTTTTTACTTTTCAGTTCCGTATTTCGTCGGTTTAATTTTTTGTTAAAAAGTTTTTTGTTTTATAATCTTCGTCTCAGTAATAGTAATAGCTTATTTTCTGGTTGTAAATAAAAACATGCTATTCGGAATGAAATCATTGGTTCGCTCATACGGCATCAACTTGGAAATATTAAAATTAACATTCGAAGTTGCTGGTAATCATATATTATATTTGATTAACACTTTATTGATGACAGGACAATTCCCTGAAAAATGGAAAGTAGCCACAATTGTGCCTATTGAAAAAGTGTCCAATACAACTCCTTGTTCGGAATTCCGCCCAATTAATTCACTTCCTATCTATGAGAAAATATTAGAATCAGCGGTAAAGGATCAGCTACTACAATGTGTAGCAGATAGTAATATACTAGTAAAGGAACAATCAGGATTCAGGCAGGCACATTCGTGTGAAACTGCATTGCATTATTTATGGTCTAAATGGAAAACTGAGATAATCAATAATAAAAAGATCATTATTGTTATATTTTTAGACTTAAAGAGAGCCTTTGAAACTGTAAATATCTCTCTGCTTCTGAGAAAACTCGAGAAATTTGGCATTAAGGAAAATGCGCTGAAATGGTAGGTCTCAAATAGTTAAATATAATAATACATCTTCTGGCAGCAACGACATACATTATGGAGTCCCTCAAGGAAGTGCTCTAGGACCAATATCATTCATTTTGTTCATCAATGACATAGTACACGATGTGCAAAATTGCAAAATAAAATTGTTTGCTGATTATACTATGATCTATTGCGAAGGAGATGTAGAGGATGTTCAGAGTACTATATCATTAATAAATCAAGATTTGAGAAATTTGTCCATATGGCTGAATGACAATGGTTTGAAATTGAACATAATTACATGGTAATATCAAATAAACATAACTGGAACAAATTGAAAAATGTAACATCCAGCCATCGTTTAGTGATTGATAATAATGTTATTGAAGAAGCTAAACATTTCAAGTACCTGGGCTTCATGATAGATAATGAACTGAATCTTTAATCACATTGTGAGTATATAAGAAGAAAATGGCAAGAAAAATTAATTTCCTATATAGACTGAATAATAAGGTATCATCTTCTACTAAGTTAACTATATATAAAACCATAATATCTCCCCATCTTGATTTCTGTGGAACATTCATATATCTGATGAATAATGAACAAATTGATAAATTACAAAAAGTACAAAATCGTGCTATTATGTAGAAAACGAACATCAATAGCTTACATGTTGGAATCCTTGAATTTATTGAATGTTCGACAGAGAGCTGCTTATAATATGCTCAAGTTTGTGTATAAAGTCAGGATGCTTACCAACCTATCTAACTGCAGAAATAACTTATCTACAAGAAATACATATCACAATACCAGATAACATGCTTCCAATGATTTCTATATTAATATTGCTAATGCTGCTACAAACACAGTGTTCATCAAAGGCTTACAGCTTTACAACTCATTACCAAGAGAATTGAAAGAATACTCGTCATTTAGAGAATTCAAAAGCCAGTGTGTAAAATATATAAAAGGTAACCCATCATTGTAATATCTCTTCTTGTATTATTTCGATTTTATACTGCTAATTTGTGCATTGTATTTTATATGTGTTCTGTACTTTATTTATGCTATTTTACTTATACTATACTATTTATTTCATTTATACATTTTATACTACTACTATTTCATTTATACTATTTATAATTGAGAGCTGATGCTAATAAAGATTATTATTATTATATAGTTGTCAAGTTCAGGTATATTATTTACCAAAATTTTTTGATAAAAAGTTATTGAATAGAAAGGCAACTTGATTGGCATCATCCATCACTCAACCGTTATTGTTGATGATGATATTGGTATATTTTTTATTTTTGTTTGAAAGTTCTTTTATAACAGCCCATGATGAACGTACACTATTAGGGGAGCTAAAAATACGGCTTTGCTAGAATTGTTTCCTCTTCTCGTTTAGGTGTGTTTATGTTTGGCCTTATACATAGTATCAGTTTTTGGATATGGTTTTTCAAGAGTGAATAACTCTTTTAGGTTTACTCTAGAACGAATAACTTCCTCATCTATCCATTTCTTAGTTTTGTCCTTATGATGCACATATCAAAATGATAGAAATAATTGAAAGCTTCATTAATATCTGCCATATCATGAACTAGATTCCAATCTTCATCTATCAACAAATTCAGGAATAGATTTCTTATTGCTTCACTAAAATGTCTTTTAAATTCAGTAATAATAGGTGAATTAATTTTATAAAGTAGATCTAGTTAAGGGATAATCATCTGTCATCAGAGATTTCATTATCGAATACAACCTATGAATCGTTAATATCAAAATTGATGAAAATTTGATCAATACTTGTTGATGAGTTGCTAGTTACTCTGGTCGGCTACCCCAAAATTGGACGTAAACCGTAGCATGATGAAACTTCAGACAATAAGTTGAAATGTAGACACTTATTAGCATCAAATTAAAATCACCACATACAATTAAATTACACAATTATACAGCTTGCAAATTAGCCGATAGACCGTATTTATATTATAATCAAAATCGAAACACAAATTACTGTTATTGTAATATTCTAATATCCATCTCAAAATGTCAAATGCCAGTTCGCTGAAGTTTATTCTTACTACCAAACACCAAACTGTTCCATAACTATTTGAACTTTCCATTTTTTCATTCCTTGTTTGGGAAAATCAAAGTGATAAGGAGATATTTTTCCATTGCATATCTCAAATAGTGCAATGAACAGTTCTCAAATAATTCAGCATTGTTAAAATTATTTAATAAATATCCTACGCAAAACAAAACAGCTTCAGGATCACTTGACAGCTTATGGGGCTGGAACCCCCATAAAATGGCATGCAATTTTTTTTCAGCATCACATAATGTTAAATTCAACACCCCTTCTTGCTACCTCAATAACACATTTTTCATTATAAAATTTAAAGTTGCTGTAGCCATCGGAATAGGGTAGCGAGATCGTTACTTTATTCTCATTGGCCTCTGGATTAGTAGGCAAATATGTCAACAAATCGACAATTTTAATTTTGTCGCTATATTTATCAAGAAAATAAGGCTGGCAACATCGAAAAATAAAAATTATCACAGAAATGATGTGTTGTTTTCATTGTGAAAAAGGGAAACATTTTGGACAACGGCAGTTTTACGTGTAATAAACGTGGGATTTCGTGTGTGTGTGGGTTGAAAGAAATGCGAATAGTGATTGTTCTCAGTAGCCGGAAATAGTGCTGAAAAATAATATTCGTTCGTCCTTCCAAAGTATTTGAGAGGGTCGGGTTTTGACTTCGGATTCGTGTTCAGGAGGCAGTACGTAAAGCCATCAAATGGCATATTTTCAAACCCAAAATCGAACTCGTTCATTTGAATTGAGAAATAAACTAGAACACCGAGCAGTACAGAGATTGACACAATGAGGGTCAAGATTAACTAGGTGGAGATAATACAATTATCTCTACCTGAAGAAGCCATTGTACATGGAAACACGTGTTGTGGCTTTGTAAACACAATTCAGTGAAAATCATTTAGTAAGTTATCTTTTGTTTACTCCGATATGGATTTCCATCAAGTATCGGCCCTGTTGATTCAAAATTCGAAGAAAGGAGTGTTGGAAACCTTATAAATAGCTCTTTGAACGATACTTCAAGAAATTTCGCTCATATCACTAATGCACAAATTATTTCCAGGAATTTGTATTATACGTTGAAAGTCAAAGCCAAAGGGTAAATTTCTCCAAATAATGGGGACTAAGGAAAACATTTCAGTAATAATTGAAGTACTTGTATTTGTTAAAAGAATTTCACATAAATCATAGGTAATATAGAATCAAATTATAGAAGTCATTCTGTATTTTTTTAATTGAAGAACTAGCTGGTCTGGTCCAATTCTACTCCATTTGAGTTGCTCTAAATTCAGTATAAATGTATGCTGATTATCATGCTTTATTCCGGAGTCTTTAGAATACCAGTAGATATCTCCCTCCAATAATATTTTTGAAAAGTGGCCATGACTTATGACGCTGCTAGTAGATGTGTATAGCTTCTGGTATACTTCGTATTGAAGAAATAAATGTTTAGCTTGTATTGGATAAGATGAAAAAAACATGTGAGATATAAGTTTTAAAATCCCACTACTATAATTACTGTCATGCTCCTCAAATATCAAGAAAATACCAGTACAATTTCGTCTAGAGTGTCCACCAAGTGAAAAATTTCCGGAAATTATTTCCGTTTGGGTACAATATAGAAGTGCAGTCGGTGCAACCAACTCATCAGGAATATAGAAACGAGCGATAAGGGTAAACCTTAGATAACTTGAAAAACCACAACGAAACGTGGAAAATTTCGAAAATATTGAAAAAATCAAATTGAGCTATCTCCAATAAATGGTGAGCAGGGAATCTGCTAATAGAGCTCGAGTCTTTGCAGATGAATGAAGATCCAGACGATTATCTGTACCGACATACTCTGCTGAAAAACTTTAAATTCAACTGTAGGTCGTTCATTTGCAAAATATAATGAACGAACTTCAGGAGTGGTACAAATTCGAACGATTTCTTCTGGGGCACCAGAAGTCCATCCCAAAAGGGCGTGTGTCGGTTTCAAGAAGGATGATTGACTGATCATCCCAAGTCAAGTACTTGGAGATCACCATTAATTGACGAGTCACTTGGAGGCTACATAGAGAGAGGGTTAATAGGCAATAAAACAAATTGCAGTAAATAATGGGTATAACCCTAATATCATCATTAAGCTGATTAACAAAACCTCCTAAAAAGAAAAAGAAATATAGCATACCCTTCTATCAATTCGCCTACAGATATAAAATATTTTTCACTTGCATTCTTAAAAGACATTCCTTTGGATATTTCTAAATTCTTCTATAAAAAATTCGATAACATCAGAATTTCTTACAGAACTTCCAACACTTTGGGTTCATTACTGGTAAACACCAAAGATACAATTAATTCCAGCGACAAAAGTGGCATCTATAAACTTATCTGCAATAACTGTAATACCTCTTATTTCCGAAAAACGATCAGAAAAATTTCTACGAGAATTAAAGAACCCATAAACAGGCCTCTAGTTCTGGAACTCATTTGAAAGGCCATAACCATACCTTCGATTTTCCCAATGGTTTTAAAATATTACATAACGTCAACAATAATAACCTTGAATTAGATCTGTTTGAGGATCAAGAAATATCAAGAGGAATTTCTAGGAATAAAAATTTTGTCAACACTCAAATTCACTTGAATCAGAGCATTTTTAATCCAATTTTCAAATCATTATAAAATTAATAACATAATTGTTCCTTCTCCGGTATTCTTTTCCCTTTTGAATTACATTCCTACTTCTTTGGTTATTTTTAAATTTGGTGCGTTTCGTTTCTCACTTGACATATCCCTCTTCTGGTTTCATTGTATGGTCGGACATTTTGCTGCTCACGATTTGTTGTTCGTTTCATTTCAGAATAGTTTCCACATGATAGAGTTACTCATATATGATAATGTTTCACAAAATTCAGTTCTTCTATAAACTTTACTTTCTGTAAAATTCTGAGTTGAATTTGTTATCACATGACTCTTAAGTTATCAGAGAACATCCATTTTTATTTTTCATCTAATTATATTCCTTTCACTTTTCAGAATTCTCCTGATGATGATCTGATGATCAAAAACGTTCGAGAATAGCTAGTAATTTTTATTTTTATGCACTATAGCCCAAAGGGAGATGTGGATTATGCGATAAAATGTCCCTCCCGTTTTTGGAACCCAGACACTCCCTTATTTGATGGGGCTTGCCCATAACCCCGGCTGACAGGAGTCACCTTTGGGGATCAAAGTCAGGGTGATATCACGTGGACCTTGATATCATCACATTTAAAAAAAAAGCGAAAAACAAAATCCAAATCTTAAGGTTATCTCTAGATGATATGAAAGAAGATCCGGAAAAAATTAAAGTGTATTTTTTAATCATAGCATTTGGGAGATATATGCATTAGTAAGCTTATATCAGATATCAAAACTATTACAGAAAAAGAGACATGAGTAATACTATAAGAAAATAAATGTGAAACAAATACATTTTTGACTTCGAAAAACAAAATATTTTTTAACCCTCTGTATATTATCTCTCACACAGATCCCCAAAAAAAATGTCCAGAGGAATGAAGGAGGAATTCATGTGAAGAGGGAAACATTCTCAATTGAATATTAAATAAGAATTCCATCACTGCATAGTGAAATTGCTTCTGGAAAATGTTTCCCAATTTTTCCGGTCTTCCTAATGATCGTAGAAGCGTGAAATAGATATTCGTCGCCAAAAATGTATTGAAGGCATAGTTAATACGATGCTACTCTTGCATCAATGTTACAAATATTTTTTGGTGAGTACTCCTTTTTGGAAGATATTCTTCTTTGCCTCATTCATCTATATGAGATCTTAATTGAGACTGGAATAGAAAATATAATGACTTTCTGAATAAAAATGCAAATTTTCACTTTCAGATTGTTTTCTTTTGAGTTACGGTCCTTTCACAATATCTATAAGATGTAGTTCAATGTCCAGCGTGGCTTTAGCCGGGGAAGTAGTTGTTTTCTGTTAGATATTACAATACATAACTTTATAATTGTTGTAGATTTTTAAATTATCAGAAAAATTATTCTATTTAATATTCAATTGAGATGATTCCACATGTGATTTTATGAACACCCTGTTCATATTATCAAACAAATCAATGCTTATTCATTAGTTAACTGCGATTTTTTTTTCTTGGAAGAAAAAAAAAACAAATAATAATTCATTGTTGGAGGATTTCATAGATTTTGTTTCAGGGATAATGTGATTTTATTTTGATTTCTTTGAAAATTCAAGAGAATATTCAAAATAACGATGTGGAATCATCTGCGACTGGGAGATATACTTCATTCACTATCTCCCATTGTTCACGATTTTGTCTTGTGAGGTCTCTATGTACGAAAAACACTGAATCAAGGGTTAAAAGAAATAATGTTTCCAATATTAAAATAAAATGAAGCTGTTTTTTTTTTAATTTAACAGAAAACACTACCCATTACTCTTTCTACAACTTTTCTGTGTATTTCATATTTTATTCATCTGAAATCTAGTTTGTACTTAATCCTATCGTATAAAAAAACCAATCAGATATAAATGTTCGGGTGATTCAGAATTGTTTCAAAATGGGGTCACGAATTTCCAGGGTAGATATTCCCCGTAAAAATTAGAAAAAAGTTCCTATGAATAAGGATCCAAAAACGCAGTAATCTTAAAAATATATGTATAGTTGTTTTATTTCAAAAACTAATTTTGGTGGAAATTTCTTTTTTTTTATTTTTTATTAATTCTGGCATGAAAAATGATAAGTGTGATATTTAGGGGTTGTAAGATATAAAAACTACCCTAAATTTTCTGTACGTAATTTTTTTTTCTGGAAATTATAAACTTCACTTTTCTCCAAAACGGTTGCTTTTATTGACTTTATACAGATGTATCTTTTTGTGTGAAAAACGTTGATAATATTCAGTCAAAAAAGAAAGAAAACTCAAACGAAAAAGACGGGTAGTTTTTATTCTTTTCAACCACATAAAATTACATACATTCAATACAAGAACATTTCTGTTCATTACGAGAATAATATTCGGGACAATGGTACTCTTTTAATCCTATTCAATCTACTGAAAATCGTATTCATCCTCAAACAGAACTATTGTTGATTACAGAATCGTAAACAGCAAACCAAAATTAGTTCTTTTGTAGATATTACAAAATATTATATATTTTTTAAGATTATCGCCCTGTATCTCAAAAACTAAGCGCTTCTGGAACCATAATATATATTATTATATTAGGTATTATTACTAGGCCAATGCTGTATCTTGAACTACATCTGATATTTCATAATTTCAAAACTGAAATTGCTCCACAAAAATGTGTTTCCTAATTATCTCGGTAGTCCTGATGATTGTGTCGGCAAAAATGAATTTCTGCAGACTTCTCTTTTTTTAACAATATTTTTTTTTGTCTCATTCATCTTCACGAGTTCTCAGAGAAGACGAAATTTTGAAAAAATCAATCGACTGAATAAAAATGCCAATTTTCACTTTCAAAACTATTATTTCAAAATATTAGATATAGTTCAGCAACCAGATATAACAAAAAAGTTGCTTTATTTTTATTGCAGTTTTTTTCTATTTCAGGAAAAATAGTTTCTAAAATTTTAAATTGAGTGTGATTTTATTAAAAACTACGTGAACTGAAATGAAAAAGGAGTCATTTGAAGGGGTTGAAAACATATTTCCAATAATTATAGCCACTAAAGCTTTACAACTAAAAGGATTTGACTTTATATTTTATACAGGGTGTTTCTTAAGTACGTGTAGAAAATTTAGGAGCATGTTGCTGACGTCAAAATAGGAAGAAAAGTTCCTATAAACATATGTCCGCAAGTTATTTCAAATCCCAATAGCTCGAAAACAGTTGCTCGCAGCAACCTCTACCAAGAATATATTTTTCACACAAAAATGTTATAAATATCAATTTTTTCACTAGAAAACGTGATACAGGTACGTACAAAAAAGTGTTGACATTTTAAATGACTGAAAAGACATGTAGGTGACACCACCCCCACTTAAGAGACAAACTAACATCAAATTTGATTTTGTCATTGAAAAAAACCAGATACCAAACTTTACTCGAATATCACAATTATTGTGAAATGTATTCACAAAAAATAAAAATAAGAATTCAATTTTGACACCCTGCATCTCAGAAACGAATAACTTGCTGGCATATGTTTATAGGAACTTTTTTTCTTATTTTGACGTCAGCAACATGCTCCTAAATTTTCTACACGTACTTAAGAAACACTCTGTATTAAATAGGGCTGATATGAACACGTAATAAAGGCAGCGCGAATATGAAAAAGCGATTAACAAGCCCATAACAGAAAATCTCCGAGTAGTCATAGAAAAATCGTTGACAATTCAGAGATTCGTTGGAAAATTTTCGCCGGTTCAGTTCATAACGTATTTCACCTCTTTATCGCTTCAAAGAGAGATAATTTCCCGAAATTGTGGACAAACAAACCTAATCTATAATTCTGAAGTATAAATCACTAGTTGTGAGTTGTTTTTTTATTTACACAAAGTTTAAGAATAGGTTCATGGCCGTATAGTCGATTCGTACTTAAAAATTATGGAAATCAGTCGATGACCTTACATTCATACCGAAAGTATGTCGAATTGTTACTTTGCAACATACAGGAACGGCTCGCTAAATTTCAGTACACGTTCGGAAGAACACGTGCTGTTCAGGATCTCACTTAGAAACTCAAAATTCTATAAAATTTCAAACCTCGAGTGAAGTAATATTATTATTTAGGTCCCTCATTAAGCACAGGTATTTTTATTTTATGCATTAGGCTGGCTTGAAATAAATATTTATTTGTTTGGCATTCGTTAAGAGCTTAAGATAGAAATATTATATAACTCTCTTTTCACAAAGAAATGGTTCGGAAGAACACGTGCTGTTCAGGATATCAGAAACTCAAATTCTATAAAATTTCAAAAATCGAGTGAATTTAACTAACTCAATTCAAAACATTGACTTTCATTTCAATGATGAGTGTAATATACTTCTCCATAATTTTTTCCAAATATTTCAGTTCATATTTGGCGTTTCACTCCGATAATTGTGTTTATGTGTTTCTCCGCTCTTTCAGTATTTATCTTTCTCTCTTTTTTTTTCTTAGAAGGTCTTGTTTCATATATGCTTTTGTTTTTAAATGTGGTCAATTAATCGTATCTATTTGTGTAGTCTTTGGGTTGGATCTTCAGAGCTTGTCTTATATGTTGGCTCCTCCAATCAGTCATATATATATAATATAATATATATATATATATATATATGTATTAGCAATTTATGCTATGTTATTTTACAGTTTTTCTGAAGATTCTACCGTTTTTTCTGAAACCTTATATAATATTAGTCGATACCTATGTTTGAAATGAACATGTTTTCTACATTACAAGCAATTGGCTTAATTTATAAAATTATAAAAATCAAAATTTACTAATCTATTTTTGAGCACAAGCAGACAACAAAATGTTAAAGTTAGAACATTCTGTATATGAAATTAGATCTGAACACAATAGCCAATGAGATGCCAGGAGAGACCTTGATGCAAAATTATGAATATTGAAAATATGAAAAGCAGAAAACGTCAAAAATGATTTTTTATACATCAGGTATATAGTATGTGAATAAAAACTGCCCGGTAAACGAAAATAATGAAAAGTGCAACGAAAAGTGCGTGTAAATCGAAAATTCGAGAAGAAAACAAAGGATGTGTGGTATCAAGGGAAGGAATCAACAAGCTAGGGGATTGAGAAAAAATTATTTTGGAAGAACCAACTCAAGAAATTTGAATATGAAAAATCTATCATATTTTCGTTACAAAAACAGTTATTTGCCAATACAACACAATACTATAAAGAACTGTAGCTGATAAAGAACCCAGATGCAGAACGAATCTTACCTTCTCTTTTGAGACATATACCAGTACGAGGGCGAATTCACAGTCGACAAGGGGGCTGCAGATTGGAACGGCAGTTTCCAAGGAAAGGGAGAGCGATCCGAGACACTGAACATTTTCGTTTCAAGAAGCCACAGGTACTTTGAACCATAAAAAGTTACGGAACTCAGTGCAATTCAAAAATAAACCTTTCAAGGAACCCTTTTGATAGAACACTTTCATTGATTGGTATATAGACTACATAACCAACAAAATAGGTTACATTTCACTTTTTAGTATCACATAACTTCACTTATCATGAATATTTTGCTATGAAGCACTAATTTAAGTTAATTATCGCAGAATAGGTAAGAGTAGGTCTTCCTGAATAAAGGAAATTATTATTTTGATGAATTTCTTCATTATTTTCAATGATTGAGCAATAACAAATTGGCATTTTCTGAAACTGACATCAAGAACTACCAGAGGGCTCCACAGTAGAACTGACTCCTGAGATTCCATAGACGTACCGATTGAGTTAGCTGAGGTAAAGGAAAAAAGGTAGAAGAATCAATGAGAAAAAGGTAAAATACATAGCCGGACATTTGAAATATTTATATGGGTATTTATTTATGAACATATTGAATCAAATTCAAAGGGCAACTAGCTAAAAAGAAAATAGTATAAAAATTAGTAGAACAAAAAATTTTTTTTTTGTTATGATGTCTGATTGCGAAAAAATAGATAAATATTCGACCAAAAATAAATAAGTGTACATACAAAAAACATATAAATAGTTCTAAACTTCGTCGAATACTAAAACAAGAAACGTGGAATGCAGTTTATTCAGCTGAATCTGTCGATGCTGCAACTGAAACATTTTTAGAGACAATCTTATCGAATATTAAGCAGTCTACAGTTAATTCTAGAATAAATGAGAAAATCATATCAAATATGAAACAGACAAAAATTAAATCTAGATAAAAGAAACAAATATAAATATTACCAAAAACAAATTACGCAGAATCAATCCAACACGAAACAACTATGGAACATAGTAAATGAAATAAGTAAATCTAAACAAAAAAACACCACCATAAATGAATTACAGGATGATTCTGGCAATATTATTGAAGATAAAACACAAATTGCAGACTATTTCAATAAAACTTTCACAGAAATCGGCTTCAAACTGGCCAGTGATATACTTCAAAATCCTGATTATATTCCGCATCGGCCCACCCTTTTAAATAGTTTTGTCCTAACTCCCACTTATGAAAACGAAATAGTTGACATTATTAACAACCTGAAGTTGAAGAAAGCCCCCGGATATGACGAAATAAGAGCAGAAACCTTGAAACTCGTTGCGCAGTACATAACAAATCCCTTGATCTACATATTCAACAAATGTATGGAGAACGGCATATGGCCTACCGTCTTCAAAAAAAGTGTAGTCACACCCATTTTCAAAAAAGGTGACGAAACTATCGTGAAAAGGTGACGAAACTATCGTGACAAATTACCGGCCTATATCTTTAATTATCACCCTGTCAAAAAATCCTTGAAAGGATCATAGCAAATCGCTTGAATTCTTACCTTCAAAAAATATAAAATAATCTCAGACAACCAGTTCGGATTTAAAAAAATTGTTCAACGGAAGATGCAATCTTACTTCTAACGGAAAAAATACATGATGCAATGGATGCGGGAAAACCATGCCTGGGAGTATTCCTTGACTTGTCAAAGGCATTTGACACAGTGAGTCACAGATTACTACTAGAAAGTCTCGAAGACATTGGAATTCGTGGAATCGAAAACAGACTATTTAAAAGTTATTTGGAAAACAGAAATCAAATTGTAAGAATAGAAAATATAAACAGCGACAACCTCCCAATTCAATATGGTGTCCCTCAAGGTAGTGTCCTCGGCCCAATATTATTTAATATATATGTGAATAACTTGTTCTCTATTGCGTCGAATGGTACCATTGTGGGATTTGCTGATGATACGGTAGTCCTATATACTGCAGATACGTGGCCGAACTCAAACAAAAGCAGAATTGGACTTCAGCACACTACACGAATGGTTGAAATACAAACTATTAACTTTGAATATCGAAAAACATGCTACTTGCCATTTTGTTGCAATACCACCACAATTCCACTCTTTGATCAACTCTCTATCCGAGATGGCAGTCAGACATACGACATCAAAATGGAAACCAAAATTAAATATTTAGGAATATATCTTGACATACATATGAAGTGGAATGTACACATCAACTTTGTATGTAAAAAACTCAGATCAATGCTATCAAAATTTAAATACTTGAGTACAATTCTAACAATACCACAGTTAAAAACCCTATACCATGCTTTAATCGAAAGCCACATAAGATACGGGTTGGTCACATGGGGAAGTGCATTGAAGAGCCATTTACATCCACTTCAAATTTTACAGAAATATCACCTCAAAATCATTTATAAGAAAAAAAGAACATTCTCATCCAAAGAACTTTTTCTGGAAACAGAGGTGTTAGATATACGTCAACTATATTACTTTAAAGCGGTTGAAAGATACCACAAATCAAAAAATTTCTCTTATCCCAAGCATTGTACAGCACTCGACAAAGAAGTCACAGCTTGTACCGCTAGCGCAAAAAGCAATTGGACAACGCTCTTACTCCATCCTAGCTCCAAAATGCTATAACACCATACCACACAATATTAAAGATACCACTAATCCATACAAATTCAAAAAATTACTAAGAACTCACATTATTGTACTGGGACAACAATACGCCACTAACTTAATAGAACAAACTAATTAAAATTTACTGATTCATCCTTTTAAGACTCTAACTAACTAATACTTCGTGGAAAAGTAGCGAACTTTACACAACTTCTACAGGAAATCATCTCTTTTTTATGATACTGACTATTAATTGTGATCTATTGCTTATACAACGACTGTTCTAGTTTATGTTACTCCTTTATATTGAATCTCGAACAGTTCTTTTTTTCAACTTATGAAATTGCAAAATTTATTCTTCTACATTTTTTTATTGATTAATATAAAATTCATATACCCACGCTCAAGGTTTCCCTTTTGTGGGTCTTCCTTGTTTATTCAGAGGAATTCTTTAATAATCTTTTATTCTTCTAGATAATTTTATATTTATATTAGTAAATGTACCAAAATATTGTATATACCCACGCTCAAGGTTTCCTTTTGTGGGTCTTCCTTGTTTATTCAGAGGAAATTTCTTTTTTTATGATACTTGTATAACTTTATAATTGATACTTATATTCTTCTTATAATCTATATGCTATACTTCTTGTAATCTATATGTCATAAACTGAATAAACATTATTATTATTATTATTAAAATAAAAACAAACCACAATCACCTCATCATAACAATATATATTGAAGTATACAAATTGCAGATATATACTTTTCTAAGAGATCATTTTTAACTGATTTCCAAAATGTTTAGGCATTCACCTATGTTTTTGAAGAGGGTAGGTAAGTGATTATAAAATTATAAATCTTTTTGTTCTCGAATATAAGGGATTTTTTCAACAGCGTTGTTGTGAATCTGGGTAATGATATTATTTAGGTCCCTCATTAACCATAAGTATTTTCATTTTATGCATTAGTCTGGCTGGAAATAAATATTTATTTATTTGGCATTCGTTAAGGGCTGAAGATAGAAATATTATATAACTCTCTTTTCACAAAGTAATGGTGGTCCAGTGTAATGAATTTCGTCATCAATGAAAAGTGAAGGAAGGTGAGTATATCTGATATACAAGAAAAAGAAGGAGCACAAGGACTGAACCCTGGACAGCGCCGCTTGCTATTCTCTGATCAACAGATTTTTTGTCCCTAGTCTTACTGTGAATTTGGCGCTGCTAAGGAAAAGAGTCCAGCCCATTAACAACAAATAGCCTCGTATACCATAGGTTTCTAATTTGTAAAGAAGTAGGTTATAAGGGACCTTATCGAACCAAAAATCAGTTCAAGTGCTTTGTCAAGGAATCGAAGGCTAGTAACAGGTTAATTGCGACAGATCTTTTAGGTATGAACCCGTGTTGGTTAACTGGTATTATGTTGTGATCAGTAACAAATGCTAACATTTCAGTAGCAATAATGTTTTCCATAAATGTTCCTGGGACAGAGGCGGTGTTTGTTGGGCGATAGTTTTGCGGGTAAACTTTATTGCCTTTTTGAAAATGGGTATAACATGTGTGGTGGTTCAAGTATTTAGTATCACGCCTGTGCTGAGGCTATTTTCCATAGCGGAGCAAAGTGGTTCAGCGTACTTTTTCAGTAGTAGTGGCTGGACTGGCCTGGTCTGGTCCAGATGAAGAAGAAGGCTTCAGGTCCTTCAGAACGCATCTTACTTTTTCTGCTGTGATGACGGGGTGTTCTAGGTTGACGTTGAGCCATGGAGTGGGAACTAGGTCTGGATAGTTTAAAATGTTATCTACAGTGAAGTTAAGAAGGAATTCCTTGGCGAAAATATCTGCAACCTGCTAGGGATCGGTTATCAGCCCATCCCGATCAACAAATATGGGAACAGTAACTTTTGATGATAAATTGCGCCACAATTTAGAAGTGAGTTCCCATAGTTCGATCTGGCATTGCGTAGTTTTGTTATAATATTAGTCGTTTGGAGAAATAGAGATGTTTCAGGTAGTTTTCCCCACTACGGTTCCTATTATAAGATTGTCATAGCATGTCACGATTGAGGTTAGGATCATCTAGGGAACTTTCTTAGGGTTGTCTGATTGCATGGGGCTATTATATTCGATTTCCCTCGTCACTATGTTATTTATGCATGGCCACTGGTATCGTTACTATTCATTGATCTTGTTGAATTTAGTCTGTCATATGTACCTTCTTTTTCATCAGCAGCTGGAAGAGGAGGGAGACATGATCGAACAAACCATTTGAATGATTGGTCAGTATAACAAAAAGAGATGGCGGATCAGAATGACTGAAGCGGGTGAGGCCATATTCTATAATTGCTTCCAGAAATATGTGTGTTGATTCGCTGGTTGGAAACTGATGGTTCATGATGAGGAGATTCCAATCAATACTTCGATAGTTGATGTCACCAATTATCAGCAAAAGGCATTCACCCAATACCAGAGAGGGTTGGAAACGACATCTGTTTTATATAGCTGTATCCTCACCTCATTTGTTTTTGTTTCTTATCATTCTCTTGATGCAAATGGATGCTTTTTCTATAGTCTTCATTTTCCTTCAAACTCCCGTCTGATGTGATCCATATTGGTTTTTCGTATTCCTAAGGTTTCTTCGACAATTTTGTGATCCATCCCATGAATCAATAGATTGTCAAAATATTTGAGATAGTTCGTAGTCCCAGATTGTTGTCAAAAATGTTTGAAATGAAATCTTAAGTGCAGTTATTTCCAAACAAGAAGATTAATAATACTTATAACTACTTTCTATTCAATTGAGAATGTTTCCCTTTTCAACTTATAACTACATTGTTGTTGTGGCTAAATAAGCGGATTTTTTTTTATGTAAGTACTGTCCATTATGAGTATGGACAAAAAATTTAAATTTTTGTATTTCAGTGTATCAACTTCTTCCAGAGATTTAGTAGGGGTAACGAGAAAAATCCAATGCACCACTCAGCCTCAACAAGAGGAGTCGTAAGTCATTTATGGGATTTCTAACGGGGCCTTGCAAACTCAGAGAACACCTCAGATAGCTAGGCTTAAAGGAGAACACCACATGAAGGGTCTGCGAAGAAAAACCAGGAACATCCCTCTACATTCTAGTGGATGTGATGTTGTACATAAAAACTTTGAAAAACTTGGGAATATACCAGCTGACAGTGGGAGGAGTAACACAAATAAATCCCCTCGAAACCCTCAAATTCCTCAAGGACTCGAGGCTGGAGGGAAGAAGAAGGAGGGGCACAATAAATCTAATCAGGTCGTAGTGCATCTGTCATCACCAAATCTAATGGATATTTAAAATTACTGGGGAACCGATATAATCTTTAATACTCTTCACATTTTAAGGAAATAATGCATGTGATAGTTTCTTTCAGGTCATCACATCATTTGAATAACCTCAGAAAACCCTCAGATCGTCTCTGGCTTGGGACTTTTAATATTCATTTATTTGTACTTTATGAATGTTACTTAACGCTGTGTCTTTTTTTTCTTTATGTTCATTGTGATTAGGAATTTGTAATTGTGTATCTTTCACGACGACGAGAGCGACAAGATGAGTGTTCATTCCACTACAACAAAACTCAACATAAAAGTTCAATATGAAAAAATAGCAAATCCAAAATATGCATTTTAATCGAGATATTTTTTAATTTTTTCAATACATTCCTTACTGAAAACTCATGAATGAGAAGAATGTTTTCCAAAAAGCAGTTCCCATCAGAAATCACTCGTACGAAGAAATATAAATCAAATCCTCAGTGGAGATTGTTTTTCAGTGAGCTAGTTCGTACCTGCCTATTTACACGCCATAGTTAACAGATATGTTGCAACATAGCTGAATTTCGCCTTTATCATCGTCTGCCCTAGATTCGTAAATGCCACTTATTGTTTGAACAGTTTTACACAAATAACAAAATAATTTGATATCAGAAATCCAAATAGTTTTATCGTGAATATTGGACTCATTGCTATTTATTATGTCTGGCTTATTAGTGAAAACATTTATAATTGTTCACTGAAAGACTGACAGATCATTTATTTAATGTATCAAATTGAGTATTTGTTTTATTTTCCCTGGTAGTACTATATTTTTGAATCAAGCACTTCAATTATAGCCCATCTCTTTTCTCTGGAGGAATACTGGAATAATACTGGATATTTGGTATCACAATTGAAACCGAAGCCTCTTTTAAGTATATTTCATAGGAATACTACGTATTGTGTATGATACCACATCTTGATTTATCCAAATATATATATACATATATATATATATATATATATATATATATATATATATATATAGTGTTGAAGAAGGGTAGTCTCGTGACTGGACTAGTTGAAAATAACTATGAATTTGAAATACACTTAGTAGAAAGGATATTCCTTGAGGTTGCAGTCAAATTTAATGGCCAGTGAAAAAAGAAAAAGTCTTTCTTATTTTGTCAAGCTTTCGAAAATGTTTATTTTCATTATCAAGACAGTAAGGTGAGGTTAAGTGAAGACAGCGAACTAATCACCATTGTGTGATTGAGTATATTTTCAAAATCATATCACTAGAAGCACTACTAGTAATATATATAAAAATTAAACAATTGTAAAAGCACAAATTGTTTAAACATAATTTAAAAAAACAATTTAAAATTTGACATGACAATAACCACATGGTTATTTTCATTAAATGCAAAAAGTTTTTCAAAGATAATCCCAATTTATATATTGTCAGAAGTGATAAAGGGAATGTGACCGTTATAATGTATAAACAAGATTACCATGACAAAAGTTTGGAACTATTAGAAGATCATAAATATTATGAGAAAATAATCCTGTCAGCTGATCTGATCTTTTAAAGAAAGAACTTATTGATTCAACCACAGCTAAAAAATTGAATATTTATAATTCTATAGTCCCCAGATTCTATGCTTTACCTAAAATACATAAACCCACTCTAGCTATGAGACCTATTGTATCCTCAGTTAATGCTCCACTTAGCAAAATTTTTAACATCAATTCTAACTAATGCCTATGACATAGACAATGAATACTATATAAAAGATTCTTTTGATTTCAGCATATTCATCAATAATTACTTACTTCACAAAAATTACATCTAGTCAGTTTTGATGTGGATTAAAAAAAAAAAAAACTCAGTCATGCTTTAACCATGTGGCAATTGTGATGTCAAATTTTAAATTGTTTTTTTAAATTATGTTCCTATACAATTTGTGCTTTTACAATTGTTTAATTTTTATATATATTACTAGTAGTGCTTCATAGTGATATGATTTTGAAAAGATACTCAATCACACAATGGTGATTAGTTCGCTGTCTTCACTTAACCTCACCTTACTGTCTTGATAATGAAAATAAACATTTTCGAAAGCTTGACAAAATAAGAAAGATTTTTTCTTTTTTCACTGGCCATTGAATTTGACTGCAACCTCAAAGAATATCCTTTCTACTAAGTGTATTTCAAATTCATAGTTATACAGAGTGGCCACTTTTTTAATGGGATTGTATTGGTAACTTTTAAACCATAAGAGTTAGAAGGTCGGTCAAATGGAGAAAAAGTTGCATTCATAGAAGAATTGTCAAGCAGTTCGGACAAATCGAGATTATCAGGGCCGGTTATTGAGATATCATAAGAAAAGTCAATTCTGTCATTTTGATTTTTCTTTTTTTCCCACTTTATTTCGAATATTATCAAAAAATGTCACGGGAGTTTTTTATTCGACAGTAAATTATCCTCATTTTGACATAATTAGATTTTGTATTTAACGTTTCGTACGCTCTGGGCCACCCTCAACCTCATTTTATTCAATACGGACCTGTATATTTTATGACACTTTTCGGAATAACTTTCAACGCTGAATTCAACGATATATCATACAATGTCATTCAAAGTTGATTTTCAGGTGATTTTGACCCTTATCCAAATTTCTTTGGGTCGGATCTGTATTACATTTAGGTACCTTTAGTTTAATTAACAACCTGCAATACATTTCGATAAGAAAATCAACTTACTCATCTTCAACTGAATGGAACGTAAGAGAATCAAAGCAAGAAACAAGTAATAATTATTTACAAATTTCAAGAGGTGAAAAACCTAATTCATAATAATTAAACGAAACTATCATTTAATGAAAGAAAAATCAAATGATTATTCGAAAGTAAATGATGAACATTAATGAAGTAAGTGTTCGAAATGTCCACCATTTTGTGAAATGCACTTTGCGGTTCTGGAACCCACACTTCTTATACATTTGCTTGAATACCTTCCAATACATTCTCAATCTTCTCGCGAAGAATCTCTATTGTCGGGTTCGTAGTATCATAAATTTTATTTTTGAGATATCCCCACAAATAAAAATTAAGCGGATTCAAATCTGGAGATCTGGCAGGCCATGCTACTGGACCTCTTGTTCCAATCCATGAATCGGGAAAAGTTCGATTTAGATAGTCTGTGACTATTCTTGAGTTGTGTGGACCACATCCGTCTTGTTGGAACCATGGACTATTACGCCGATACCGTATAGGAAGATCATCCAACATTTCTTCTATAATTTCTACATATTTTGCTCCGGTTAGGTTGCCGTCAATAAAATAGGGTCCCAGTAATTTATTATTCAACAAACCGCACCATATGTTCAAAGAAAAACGATATTGATGTCTAACTTCATGAATTAAGTGAGGATTTTTTGTGGCATAAAAATGTTTGTTCCTTCGATTGAACATGCCAGAATCTGTGAATGTCGTTTCGTCTCCCCAAATGATATTGTGCGCAAAATTGTTGTTATTCCGCACCTTCCGTTGAAACCAATTACAGAATTGCAACCTTTCTCAGGATCTTGCATATAGTTTTGCACGGCTTGGTATTTATAGTCATGGTATCCGTGTCTCTTGAGTATTTTATTAACAGCACTTTTGATAATTGCATTCACTGGCCATAGTTCTCGATCCAATTCCTGGATTCATTCGAATTTGGGCCAGAACATTGATGTCATTGATAGGCTCGTTTCGTCGTACATAAGGACCTCTAGGTTTGATGAATGAATTATGTGCAAGTAACGTTGTAGATAAACGTCGAAACATTTTAATATTTGGTGTTGTTCTTTCATGATATAATTCACCATACCTTTGTTGTGCTTTGAACAAATTTCTATCTAATTTTATGTACACTTCGTACATATCTCTCTTCTCTTCATTTGTGTATCTTACCATATCGAATAAGTTAGATTGAAATTACTCAGAAAAGTATTCAATGACAAGTTCTTGTGACACAATAATAAACGAAGTGACAAATAATATGACATTTCTTGTAATGTTTTTTTTTATCCACGGCCTACTACTTGAAAATAATACATTCAATAAACCTAGAGTTTTGTGTATGTAAGAAAAAACAAGTCTATCAACGATATAAATGTTCTGACCCAAATTCAATTGAACCCAGAAAAAAAATCGAGAACTGTGGCCAGTGAATGCAATTTATCAGAAACTGCTGTTAATAAAATACAATGATTTTGAATTTGAATACCAAGCCTTGCAAAAATTATATCGTAATGATCTCAAAATAAAGTTTGATTCTGTCATTTTCAACGGAACAAATGACAAATCCAACAATAATGATTCCTCGCGAGAAGATTGAGAATGTAGTGGAAGGTATTCAAGGAGACGAAATAAGCAAATGTATGAGAAGTATGGGTTCCAGAACCGCAAAGTGCATTTTACAAAATGGTGGACATTTCGAACACTTACTTCATTAATGTTTATCATTTACTTTCGAATATTCATTTGATTTTTCTTTCATTAAATGATAGTTTCGTTTAGTTATTATGAATTAGGTTTTTCACCTCTTGAAATTTGTAAATAATTTTTTGTTTCTTGCTTTGATTCTGTTACGTTCCATTCAGTTGAAGATGAGTGAGTTGATTTTCTTATCGAAATGTATTGCATGTGGTTAATTAAACTAAAGGTACCTAAATGTAATACATATCCGACCCAAAGAAATTTGGATAAGGGTCAAAATCACCTGAAAATCAACTTTGAATGACATTGTATGATATATCGTTGAATTCAGCGTTAAAAGTTATTTCGAAAAGTGTCATAAAATATGCAGGTCCGTGTTGAAAAAAATGAGGTTGAGGGTGGCCCAGAGCGTACGAAACGTTGGATACTAAATCTGATTATGTCAAATTGAGGATAATTTACTGTCGAATGAAAAACTCCCGTGACATTTTTTGATAATATTCAAAATAAAGTGGGAAAAAAAAAAATCAAAATGACAGAATTTACTTTTCTTATGATATCTCAATAACCGGCCCTGATAATCTCGATTTGTTTGAACTGCTTGACAATGCTTCTATGAATGCAACTTTTTCTTCATTTGACCGACCTTCTAACTCTTATGGTTCAAAAGTTACCAATACAATCCCATTAAAAAAGTGGCCACTCTGTATATTATGATGCTGCTATTATTATTTTAATTGGTATTATTTCATTTTATTAATAACTAGTCATCATAATAAAATATTTGCCATTTGTTATGATACGTTTGATTAAATGATTTATTTTTATTTGAAAATTTTGAAAGGAAATATCTATCATAACAGTAATAAAATATCCGGCTACGTTGCTTACTCTTTTTCAAATACTCCTTTACCTGTATTCTTTTACCTTTTCCCAGCCCAGTCGGTATGGAAATATGAAATTTCTCCTTCTCATGGTAGGATTCAGTGGTGCCATCTTGTTGCTCTGCTTGAAGTCAATGTTCAATGTACTGTTTTATGGAAATATTTGTGGTTATGTGATTAACAGATAAATATTAAATCCAGAAAATAGTCAAATGATCTTTCTTTTATTCAAAATAAATCCTTAAATAAACCTAACCTGCGAAATCCATCTTACTTTTAATATTTTTATCAAACAGTGAAATAGAATTGTCAAAATCTTTGCTCATGCGCAATAAAGTAACTAGTAAATATAATTATGAGCATGAATAGGAAATAACGTTCAAATGAGTGGATAAAAGTCATCGAAAGTACCCGAAAGAAGTGTCTGACACGAATACGCTCACTTTGTTTAGTTTTGGGTTGAAAAGTACCTGTTATTCGTCTCTCTTGAGTATTCTCGTGAATCCTGGAAGTGTTCTTCAGGTATTGGAGTTTGCAGCTTCACTGTGGCAGGGCTCCCCTTGATGTTGGCAACGTCACGGATATGAATTTGGCTGTATTCTGAAGGTGAGTGGTTTTTACTTGGTAGTTTCTACGCCTATTGGTCTCTGGACATGTTTTAGATTGTCAAATGGTTGATTTGCTTCCGTTCTTGGTATATTTTCATATTTATTGATTAGCAAAATTTGTTACGGCTTCCTTTCAAACATAATTTTTACCTCCCTTGAAACCTCGTTATTTTTCTTCCTGGCAACCATCACTTTTTGTTTTTTCTCACAAATTTTAGGTTTATACTCACTTTCTGGGACACTTTTCCTTATTCCAAACTATTCTATGCATTTCATATACAATTTACATTTCTATAGCTTACATAATATATACAGAGTTTGTTAAAATTCATATTTGACAATTTTCTGTACTAAATTTTTTATATTTTATCATTCTCCATCGATATGTTTTGACATGTCACTCTCATGTTTCCTTCTGATTTGATTTTACCATACAGGATGTTCCAACTTGAATATTATGTATATCTACTTGAGATCTAAAGTTTATTCATGAATTTTGATTTCTATATTTCTTATAGGTTGTGCAAATTGAATGTATTGTTGGTAACATACCTATGACAATAGAAAAGCTCCACTGCTAAACTCTTGAGACATGTGCGTCGAACTAGAAAATGGTACAAAGTTCCAGAAAAGTAAAATGTACAGAAAAATTGCAAAACAAACATAGCAGCTATTTATGTGATATATAAGTATCATTATATTTCTTTTTACATTGAACAAATATTTCTCATCATAACAATAAATATATATATATATATATATATATATATAGTTATGATGCGTTGATTGCGGTTCGTTTTTATTTTATTTTTATATTTGTTTATTTACTTTCCACAACCAGACATCATAACAAAAATATATAATTCATTTGTTTCACTAATATTTTTGTTTTTTACTAATTTTTTTACTAATTTCCAAATCTTTGAACTAGTTCCCTTTGTATTCAATTTAATACATATTGACAAATGAATACCCCTATAAATATTCAATATCTCCGGCTATGTATTTTACCTTCTTTCCATCCACTCTGTTACCTTATTTCCTTCACCTCAGCTCACCTCTGGTCGTTCTTGAAGTAAATTTCAGGAAATGGCAATTTATTGTTGCTCAAACATTGAAAATGACGCAGAAATTCATCAAAATAATAATTTTCTTTATTCAGGAAAAACTTACTACTACCTATTCTGCGATAAATAACCTAATTAGTGCTTCATAGCAAATATATACAGTGAATGTGCAGTTATGTGACACTAAAAGTGAAATTAAACCCAGTTTTATAGGTTATGTGGTCAATATACTAAATCATGAACGAGTTCTATCAAAAAGGGTTCTTTGAAAGGTTTAATTTTTTATTGCACTGCAGTAACTTTTTATGGTTTCAAAATACCTGTGTAGTAATGAGAATGTTCAGTGTTTCGGATCTTCTCCCGTTCCTGGAAACTACAGCCCTTTTGTCGATTGTGACTTCGTCTCGTACTGGTAAATCTCCAATGAAAAAGGTAAGATTAACTCTGCATCTGGGATCCTTTATCTGCTATTGTTCTTCATAGTATTTCCCATGTTGTCTTGTCAAGTAACTGTTTTTCTAATATTGATTGAGTTTTTAAAATTTCAATTTTTTTCATTCGGTTCTTCCAAAATTATTTTTTTTTCTCTCTCTCACCTAGCTTGTTGATTCTTCTCCCTTGATACCAACATCGTTTGTTTCCTTCTCGAATTTTCGATTTTCCCGCAATTTTTGTTGCACTTTTCATTATTTTCACCTTTTTGACAGTTTTTATTTACGAAACATTTCTAACTACCTTACATACTATTAACAAGACATATAAAAATCATTCTTTTGACGTTTCTGCTATTCATATTTTCAAAATTCCTAATTTTTCATCAAGATCTTTCCTGGCATCTCATTGGCTATTGTGTTCCGATCCAATTTCATATACAGAATGTTCAAACTTTTAACATTTTGTTATCTGCTTGTGCTCAAAAATATATTAGTAAAATTTGGTTTCTATAATTTTTGAAATTATGCCAATTGCTTGTTATGTTGAGTACATGTTTATTTCAAACATAGGTATCGATGAATATTATATAAGGTTTCAGAAAAACGGTAGAATCTTCAGAAAAACTGTAAAATAACATAGCATAGATTACTAAATACGTTTTTTTTTTAATTTATGTGTTTTTTTTATTTATAATTCTTATTTCAACTCTTTAAATATTTAACGTACGTCTAAACATAACAATATTTAGATAGATTACTAAATACGTTTTTTTTTTAATTTAGTGTTTTTTTTATTTAAATTCTTATTTCAATCTTTAAATTTTAGTGCTTCTATAACTTACATTATTTTTTCAACTCTTTAATAAGATGTACAGAAACAGATCATCGATGATTATTACTTAGAATATAATTCACGTGTCACATGGTACATTTCCGACTAACGTGATTGCCTGAGATGATAAAAACAACTGAGTAGTAAGAGGTTATCAATCGATGATATTTCCATTATCACCCTATGTTACCCGTCAACTGCTTCTAGTGAAAATTGTTGACTGTCAGTTTGACGTAAACAAGTTTATTTAATCTGATATTTTTCACTTTATTCTCTCACCGAATATAACTCATGCATAGATTATTCATCGGTGATAGTAGATAGTTATGCAGTCGTTCTATTTCCATTGGTTTCAACTCGCTGTGCAGTCGTTCTATTTTCATCGGTTTCAACTGGTTGCTATCACCGATGATAATCATAGCACTAGTTGTATTTCCTCCGATGATTTTTTTCGATACATTGATGATTTTTGTTTATCCTGTATTCTCCTTTCATTTGAATATTTCATCTTCCTTTGACACACATAATTCATCAGTTTTTCTTTTCTAGAATACAATATTATATAAAAAGCTGTGACAAACAAACAAGTCATATATGTTAGGTCTGTATGTCATCCACCAACGTCAGCAATCGTTTCTGAAATCCGCCATTTCCGATTGGACGTGCCAAATTTTTGGACTATACTTAAAATGAATACTCAATAAAAACTTTTTAACAAAAAATTAAACCGACGAAATACGGAACTGAGAAGGAAAAAATAAAATAAACCCTTAGTCTCAATAAGTAAGCTCCTAAACTAATGTAAGTAATTAATTTTGAGTCGGCGCCAAACAAACAAGCAAATGAATTAGGTAAGGGTAAAATGATGGCATCGAGTTGCGCGGTGACATTCTGATAATTTTTTTGAAGTAATTCAATGATGTTCGTTGATTGTTTGTTTGGCGTCGACTCAAAATTAATTATTTACATTAGTTTAGGAGCTTAGTTATTGAGACTAAGAAGGTTTATTTTATTTTTTAATTTTAATTTCCGAATTTCGTCGGTTTAATTTTTTGTTAAAAAGTTTTTATTTTTCAATTTTTTGTGGCTGAAATCTATTCATTACTACCTACTTGTTTTTTGATTATTTCCAAAATACTTACTTACCCACCTTACTTCAACTATTACCAGTTAAATAATATGATTATCTACTTTTACTATTTGTTGTAATATAAATTATTTTTGTTGTTCTGGTTAGTTAATTTCATTACTTCGTATATCATTCCATCCTCTCATAGAATATAATGATTGTGACGGATGTAGGAGAACAAAAATAATGACAGTAGCGATCTGTCATTGTCAACTACATATGTGTGCCAATGTTCACAAGTGAAAAATCAATTATCCCCTATTTTTTTAACCGTAAGGGTGGATAATTCCATTCGGAATCCAAATATGATCAACTATGAGGTATACCCTATCTAATAAAAAAAAGAATCATCCAAATCGAAGAACCCAGTACAAAATATGCCTGATAGAATCGGATAACGGACCAGAATTCAGAGGGTGAGTGATCAATATCCTTCAGTTTGCTACCCTTAGGGGTGGATTTCATCTTTTATATTCGAATGGGACCAACTTCGAAGTACACCATATCCACTGAAGAAAGAATTATCGTAATCGGACGACTCAGTAAAGTTATGCGTGGTCATACATAAAAAAATATACGCGTCGACTAGAAAACCTCCTCCTTTTTGGTTTCGTCGGTTAAAAATAATGAGATACTGTTATTATTTCTCGATCCTTTCCGGTGACTATAGTTATCGACAATTGTAACTCGGACATGGGTAGAAGGTTAACTCAATGAAGAAGGTCTTCTGATTATTTACCCATAATATTAGTTGTTCAAAAATTGGAATGAAAAGTTATAATAATGGGGGCAATTTTCTCATTTTTACACTTTATTAGCTTCATCTGTATGTATGTAATGGAATCTTTGAAATTAATTTTCACCCACTTCCAGACGTCCGATTCATTTGAAATTTTGTACAGGTATTAAGAACCGATGGCAAAATTTCATAATTTCATGACCTGGTATTATCACCAAGATCGTCAGAAAAATGAAGGTTTTTCAGAAGATTCGGTGAATTCACTGGTAAAATGCCTAATTCACTTTTCAAATTTTTGGTGAATTCACCGGTATGGTCTTAGTACTTTCACCAAAAGTTATGTACAGAACCGTATAGGTTGAGGTACGGAGAGGCTGAGAGCCATATCGACCCCCCCCACAATCTACTTTAACCAAAAGTTACTAAAACTTCTCATGTGGATGAATTAATTGATGAGTTTTTTCCCGAAGTCGGAAAGTTTAAAAATACTTTTCTAAAACAAAATAAAATAATAGTTCAAATAAATTTAAAAACACACTTTTGTAGCAATATGAACTAAAAATGCGTGTGATGCTCTTTACTTACTTCTCCTAAGGACACTTTACGAATAGCTAGCGCTAAAAAAATTAAGACAACTGATATCAAGGACCCGCTTTTTTACTAGAATTTCATTTTGATATGCATGTTAGAGTTGAAATAATAAGATTTCGAAACATATTTTATATTATATACAGTGCGCGTCAAAATTATGGAACAAATTCGATATTTTGCAAGCCATGTACTTTTGACAAAAATCCTAAAATAGGTCGATTTTTATTTTGAAATGCCGATTTTTTTATGTATATTCTAAAGAGGTTATGTCACTGGTTTTGACATGGTGACGTAATCGGTAATTTTTTTAAATTGGAATAGATGTCTCGTGATACCTCATCTGAAAGGCCTTTCAATACTGCATTCAATGATAATAATTAATATGATATTTTTTTACAGGGTGAACAAAAATTTATATTTTATTTCAATAAGAGAATCACTTTATATCCAACAAAATAGAACAGTTAAATAAGATGTTCGAAATGCCATCCACCAGTCTCTTGACAATAAGCAAATCTTCGGACACATTCCTCTTTCACATTGCGAATAACTTCCGGAGTAATTCTGTTAATTTCGATCCTAATTCGATTTTTCAACTCTTGTAGATTTTGCGGCCTATCAACAATGACCTTCGATTTCAAATAACCTCACAAGAAAAAATCCAGGGGCGTAAGATCTGGAGATCTTAGGGGCCACTCTATCGGTCCGCGTCTACCAATCCACCTCCTAGGAAAACAGTTATTCAAAAACTCGCAAACATCACGTGCATAGTGCGGGGGTGCACCATCTTGTTGCGACCAAATATTTTCATTTGGTGAGTTAGGATTGTTGGCGTTTGGAAAAATATCGGCAAGGCTAGGTATGAGTTCATTTCAGAAAACAACTACTTCCCCGGCTAAAGCCACGCTGGACATTGAACTACATCTGATAGATATTCTGGCAAGGCCCTAACTCAAAAGAAAAAATCTTAAATTGAAAATTTGCATTTTCATTCAGATAGTTATTTGATTTTCTATTCCAGTCTTAATTAAGAACTCATAAAGATGAATGAGGCAAAGAAGAATGTTTTCCAAAAGAGAGTACTCACCAGAAATCATTCGTAACATTGACGCAGGAAAGACATCGCATTCACTAGGTCCTCAATACATTTTTGTCGACGAAAATCTATTTCACGCTTCCACGATCATCAGGAAGACCGGAAGAAATGGGAAACACATTTTCAAGAAGCAATCTCACTTTGCAAAGATGGTAAAAGTTAGAATCATTTATTTTGGAGAGACACTTTGAAATTAGTGTTTTCTGACATTAAAACCTGTCATGGGGTATGATAGATTGATTTGTTGAAAATATAAACAGGATGTTCATAAAATCAGATGTGGAATCATCTGCGACTGAAAGATAAACTTTAGTCACTATCTTCCATCGTCAAGATAACCTCTTGTGGGGTATTCATGTTGAAAAGGGAAACCTTCTTAATTGAATATTGATAGAAAGATTTTTCTGTGAATTGAAAAATCCACGATTAAAATGAAGTTATTTTTTTTGTGAATGTCTAACAGAAAACAACTACTTCCCCGGCTAAAGCCACGCTGGACATTGAACTACATCTGATAGATATTCTGGCAAGGCCCTAACTCAAAAGAAAAAATCTGAAATTGAAAATTTTCATTTTCATTCAGATAGTTATTTGATTTTCTATTCCAGTCTTAATTAAGAACTCATAAAGATGAATGAGGCAAAGAAGAATGTTTTCCAAAAGAGAGTACTCACCAGAAATCATTCGTAACATTGACGCAGGAGAGACATCGTATTCACTAGGTCCTCATTACATTTTTGTCGACGAAAATCTATTTCACGCTTCCACGATCATCAGGAAGACCGGAAAAAATGGGAAACACATTTTCAAGAAGCAATCTCACTTTGCAAAGATGGAAAAAGTTAGAATCATTTTAATCGTGGATTTTTCAAGTCACAGAAAAATATTTCTATCAATATTCAATTGAGAATGTTTCCCTTTTCAAAGTTATTCTCTTATTGAAATAAAATATTAATTTTTGTTCACCCTGTAAAAATATATCTAATTAATTATTATCATTGAATGCAGTATTGAAAGGCCTTTCAGATGAGGTATCACAAGACATCTATTCAAATTTAAAAAAATTACCGATTACGTCACCATGTCAAAACCTGTGACATAACCTCTTTAGAATATACATAAAAAAATCGGCATTTCAAAATAAAAATCGACCTATTTCAGGATTTTTGTCAAAAGTATATGGCGTGCGAGATATCGAATTTGTTCCATAATTTTGACGCGCACTGTATAATATATATATATATATATATATATATATATATATATATATATATATATATATAAATATATATATATATATTGTTATGTTAGGAAGGACCAGTAGTATATTTTGAAGGTCAAAAAGAAATAATTTCTTAAAATATCCACAAAAATAACAAATATTTAATAGTTAGTAGTTCATGAGATATTGTTTTTAAATTTTTTTGAGATTATATTTACTTTATGAAGCCTCTGTATAACATTGATAGGTGAATATATGCAAATACTATAATGCAATCATTTTCCTGAATTTTCAAAAATGATTACAACACATGATTGTTCGAAATACAACAAAAAGTCTAGATTTACAAAATTATTTTGAATTAAATGTGATCAACAAAATTATAGGGTTGAAACATACAGTATATGAAATTGCATCTAACTGAAATAGCCAATGGGAGAACAAGAAACTTCTTGATGACAATAGCCAATCAGGGAACAGAGATGGTTAGATAAAAGATTTGAAATTGTGGAAAAGTAAGAACACAGAAACGTCAAAGATAATTATGATCAAATATTGTATCTAGTTTATAAGAAATGTAAAATATGTTGGTTGATAAGTTTTCTCAAATAACACCAAATTAGTGGAAGTGCGACAAGGAAGTGCGCGATTTTGAAAATTCAAATTAAAAGACAAAACAGAAATGGTATCCTGGTGAAGAGAAAACAAAGCAAGGAGAGATTGAAAAAAATTTTCAGAAAGAAGCCACGTACAAAATTTGAGAGAAAAGAAATTCAGGATTTTCACTAATGATAAGGTAGTTTTTCCAACAATAACAAACCAATTCAACCAATGGATAATTTCGACACAAAATAAATAAGGATAAAAGAAGATTACTTTTTTTGTCCTCCACATGAAAACTTGTCCAAGCTGATTTCGGGAATTTTGGATGGTTCCTTTGCAATGGAGAGTTCCTGAGAGGAGTGGATGAAACAGGAATTCAGGTTATGGCCAGGTAATGCATCAGCGACATTCCAGCTCCAGGTGTAAACTCTTTTAGTGCACATCACAAACTGAATCACTTTACAAAGTATCTCGTATATCTGAAGAACTTTGGTATAATTTGGTATTGAACTATAGAAAAATTCTTCCAGCTCAAAAAAAAAGTGAGGTTATATTTACAATATCCATCACTGTTTCTCATTATTTTATGAAAATTTGTCAATTGCTCATAGCTATAAGTTATCTATCGCAGGCCAGGTTGATATAAGTTTTCCTGAATAAAGGAAATAATTGTTTTTGATAATTTCTGGTTTACTTTCCACAATGATATGCTAATATCTCACCTATAAACACTGAACTGAAATAGTTCGAATGACATCAAGACAGGCAGTGGCTCTGTTGCCAGTACCGACTCCTGAGGCGAAGGCGTTTCAACTGAGTTTAGTCGTGGTAAAAAAAGGAATCACAAAGAGTAAAAATAATAAGAATTTCACATATATTCAATAAAATTGTTATGGTATTGGGTGGAAGAAAGAATTTTACAAAACATAATATAAACAGAAATTATTATATTCTACCCAATCATAACAAATTGACATCAGATACGGGCAAAATAACAATCATTATTTCAGTACAATTTGACAACCAACATAAAGGCAAATAAGGGTAATAACAATATGGCAAAATTAGTAATTGATATCACATAACAATTGTCTCCCAACAAAAGGCAAAATTAACAATTAGCTATTATCATATCAAACAATTGGTACCCAACATAAAGGCAAAGAAGGTAGAGAAAATATTTGTGGGTAAGTTAACAACAATTGTTATAATTTAACAATTGGCTTCCACGCGGTGCGAAAATATTTGTAATCATAATAATTAATAAATTAAATAATTAACAAAACATCCCATCATTACAATTGGCTTCCAACGCGGAGCGAAAATAATTATCATATCGAATCATAACAACAATAAATCATCTTACAAATCCGTTACAGTATATATTGTTATGATATGAAATATATGTTTAATATAAAAAGAATAAAAATTTGATATAATGATATTTATATATTGCATGAATACCTGCTATGATTGTTTATACAATTTTCTGTGTACTTTGCATCTCTGAAACCTTTGGCCATCTTACAGTCAACGCAGATGATCCAAGAGTTTAGCAGTGGAGCTTTTCTATTATCATCAGAATGTTTCCAACAATCCATTTAATTTGCACAACCTTTAAAAGTATGAAAATCAAAATCCACAAAAATAATCTACAAGCAAGAACATCCTGTATGCTAATCTTGAGTCACAAGAAACATGACAGGGACATGTCAAACTATTTTCCATTGGAAATAATCAAAATATTAAGATTCGAGAACAGAAAATGGGTGAATATGAATTTTGAACAGTTCTTTATAAATAATGTTAGGTATAGATATAGAAATTATAAATAAAATTGTATCATATGTAAGAATTATAAAATGTGCAAAAAGTGAAATTCAGATCGGGAAAACAAAAAGTGATGGAGTCGAAAACTTATTTTGGAGAGAAGCGGTAACAAAAATTTTTCATCGTCGAAAATCAACGCAAATAATCAGACAACAAATATAACAACAATTTCAACTTCAAATCCAAATCAAGAAACTGCCTGGCAAATATTCGACCAAAGAGCCACTTACCTCCAATCCAAATCAGATTATATTTCCAATACATGACATAACCAGCAACAAGGGGGCCAACTGAATTTATAAAAGGTATTTCATCAACAAAAACTAAAAACAGTGAAACGTTTCGCAGTAGACACTTTTTATGGTACTTTTTAATAACACCGATTCACAGTGGTGAACTTTCTTCCGTACTCATGATCATAATATAAATATAACCTCTAAATATTTAATTACAATATTCGCTGATTGCGCATGAGCAAGCATTTGATGTTTTGAATTTCGATCGTTTCAATTACATTAATCATGAGGTAGATATCGCCGGAATGGGTATTTGAAAAATTTGAAAATTTATTTGAATAAAAAAACAGTCATTCAACTATTTTCTGGACTCGTTATTTATCATTTGATCATATTACAAGATATATTTCCATGAAACAGTAAATTGACTTCAAGCAAAATAACTACATGGCCCAACTGCAATCCTCCTGAGATTTGAGACGATCTGCTCTACATAGGCGTACCGACTGAGCTGGGGAAAAATAATTAAAGAAAAAAAAACTGTTTGCGAAAGTTTATCAAATAAAATCAAAAATAATAATAAGATAGCTTTGTGTTTTAATTTAATTAAAAAATATTTTAAACTTCATTAAGTTTCTTTATTGCTATTTCAACAACTGTTCAAAATGAGCACCATTTACCTCTTGGCAAAGAGCCACACGATGATAAAATTCACGCTGACGTCCCCTTAAAGTTTCTGGTGTAATTAGTCGAATTTCCTCACTTATTCAATTTTTTTATATATTACGAGGTTTTGTGGCATACACTTTAGTTTTTAAGTAGCCCGATAAATAAAAATCTAAAGGAGTAAGATCAGGGGATCTTGGCTAGCGATTTAATTGAACCCATTCTACCAAAAAAAAAACTCCAAATATTGGTGTACATGAACAACGTTGTGGGGTGGTGCACCATCTTGCAGCAAAAAAAATTCTTGGAACAAGACTTTGATTTTCATTCTGAAACGTTTGAATAAGTTTTGGCACCAACATATTTTGCAAAAACTTTGTCGATTTATCTAAAAATAAAGGCGCACAAAATTACCTATTCAGAATACCAAGGTTATGAACACAAAACCCACGACGTTTTATAAGGATTCAAAAAAATACCTACCTTCCCATTTAAGGTAAAAGTGACTTCATCTGAAAACAATATCCACTCTTCGATCGGGATCATCTTCTAGCAACTCCTGCACCGGATTCAATTTGAAAGGTCTTTTCCATGCCGATTTTAGAATATTCAAAACAGTGTTGTGGCACAAATCATATTCCTTGCTTATTAGCATGGCTGAAGTTACTGGATTTTGTTTCATATCTAAGAAGAACATCCAGTTTTGCGTCCTCGTTCACACGGTGTGGTCTTTCTCGAGGAATATTCCTTACATATCCATGCATTCTAAAGTGTGCCCCAATATTACTCACAGTACTCCGACTTAATGGTGGTAATTCAGGATGTTGCCCTTGAAATAAGGCAGCAACTTCAGCTTGGGTGCGCAATCGATCCCCGAAATGTTAATTTATATTTTTCGGTTAAATACGCCGGCATTTTCAACATCAATGGAAAACATTTGAAGAATATACGGCAAAAATAATTCATTTAATTCTTCCACACGGCTGATAAGAATACGAGAATTTTTTGCAGTAAACTTTTTTCTAATCGTTTTTAGACAAAAAAAGTGCAATATTTAATTAAAGCAGTCCTTAAACAGTTCTCCTTAATAAATGTAAAGGTGAACGTCCCCACACAAAAATCATTACATAATTGCAATTCTAGGTAGGTTAAACGTTGCCTAAATTAAATTTGTAGACACATTTTATGGCCTATCTATTTTTTAATTTTTGATTTTAATAAAAGTTTCATTTTTTTAACTAAAAATAAACAATCACATTGAAATTTAAAAAAATGCAATCAATTTTTTTCAAAAGCTTTCCACAAGTATTATCATCCGATTTAAAAAAATTAAGTGTGGTTAGGTTTCACCCTTCAGAAGGGGTAATTTTTTTATATGACTGGAAAGCCTACAAAAAATCTCAAGTGACATGTTTTTGCGTTTGTTGTGATAGGCTCGTTATTATATTTATATTTGTTATTTATTATATTCATATTTGTATTTGTTATTGGCTAATCGTTATTATACTATTGAATGTTATTGTTACTTATTTTATTTTTTTAATAACAACTAGCCATCATAAATATTTGTTATGGTAAATTTGTTTCAGTGATTTCCTTTTTTTTAATAATTTTGAAAAATAAATACCTATTATAACAGTAACGACACTCCGGCTATGTTGTCTTACTCTTTTTCAACACTCTTTTTACCTTATCCCAGCTCAGTCGGTACGCCTATGGAGTATGAGTCATCTCTATTCCCATGGCAGAATTCAGTAGTGCCAACTTGGTGCGCTGCTTGATGTCAAAAGTGCTATTTTGGGGGAAGATTATGATTAGGTGTTCAATAGATAAACAAAGAATGCAGAAAAATCAGCAAATAGTTGTTTTTGAAATAAATCCTTAAAATTGACCTACTCTGCTATATCTAACTTATATAACTCAGAACAGTGATGTGAAATGGTAAAACTTGTTTATGTGTGATAAATACTTGGTGAATAAACGTTTCAATGTTATGAACAGTCTGTGAGAATAGAAAAAACCATTGAATGTTCAAATGAAAGGACACAAATGATCAAATAACCAATATACGTGTCTGGACCTGATATGTTGCACTTTATTTAGTTCTGGTTTTGAAATACCTGCTATACTTCTTTCTTGATGTTCTCCTGACTATTAGAAATGTTCGTGCTCACTAGACAAATACAGCTACACTGCAGAAAGCCCCGTTTTTGTTCCTGGCAATGGCATGGTCTGGACTTTTGTTATTTTAATAAGGTGAGTGGTTTTTTCTTTTTTGTTTCTTTTTACCATTGGTATCTGAATCAGTTGTATAATGTTTTTGGATAGTTCTGCTTGTTTTTGTCTTGAGTTTTATTATAATTTTTCTCTCTAAATTGGTTTCGTTTTTCTACCTCAATTTTTCATCTTCCAAGCTTGTTACATTTCCTCTTGGCAACCAAATTTTTTTTGTTTTATTTTCACAAATTTAAAGTTTATTCCCACTTTCTATATCACTATTTGTTATTCTAACTTATTCTAATGATTTTATTTATAATATATAATTCTAGATCTTATATCATATGTACAAATTCGGTTAAAATTCATATTTGACATTTTTCTGTTTCATAATTTTTATATCTTATTATTTGCCTCACATTGTTTTTGACATCTCGCTGTTGGGTTTCCTCCTGATATGATTTACCATACAGGATGTTCCAACTTGAATACCATTTCATCTACTTGAGATCCAAAGTTTTTTCATGAATTTAAATTTCCATATTATTTTTATTGTTTGTGCAAATTGAATGTATTGTTGGTAACATACTTATGACAATAAAGATACTTCAGGACTGACTTTTTGATACATATGCGTTGACTAGAACATGGTATAAGATTCTAGAATAGTAAAAAGCATAGAAAAATTTTAAAACAAACATAGCATGAACCACGATTACTTAAATACCTAATAATAATAATGAATTATCAGTTCAATTACTTTATAAACATTTCCTAACATAACAATATATATAAACGTTTCATTATATATCGAAAAAAAAACAAATAGGTCGACATTTATGTCAATAGTGTCAAGGTTGGGTTGTGACGTCGACTTTTACAAAAATAATATGATGTATCACTCAACCCATGTTGCCATTTAAAGAAGACCTCATCATTTCATGTCCTTTATTTGAAAGTTACAGTCTGATATATTAACACGAGGTATTTTATGTTACGGCTGCCAAAGTTGATCTTTATTCCACTCATTTCCATAATACATTCTTTCCCAACAAAAAATAGGTATATCTAGAAAACAAAAACCGGTAATTTGTAGGACTGGACGAAAAAATGCAGTACAAAAACGAAGCAGCTGCCCAAAAAGCTAAACGTTTCCCAATCTCGCATCTAAATCACTCTGGTTAATAATAATTACGGCATTGTTGGGTGCAGGTGAACTGAATTTGAGCGGGTTAATTTCAGATTATCTTGACCAAGCCCGCTAAATAGAGACTTCCTATAATTTCGATGCAACCTGTTGCCTAATCGATCACAAAGAAATTAAGAGGGAAATGTTTTTGATAATAATAATTTTACCTATAGAAAAAATATTCTGCATAAGTTTTTCATCGCTCCAATTTATTAAAGGTATAATCAAAAATAAGATTTTGATCGGATCTATAGGTGAAAAGGAGTAGATTCTAAAAGGATTTAACAAACACTAAGTATTTGACAAACACAATCGATTTTTAATTTTTGCACAGCCTTCTAATACCGTATGAATGGCATTTACATCATAAAGCAAGAAATCTGTTGACTAACCACAGTATTGTTATCGTGCAAAAATTAAAGAATATATAGAAATGAAAAAATGTATGTGTCAGTCCGTCGCAATTTTCCAGACCCTTTCTTCCATATTTCTAAATATAAATATGGAATAACTCATTTTTCCGAGATAAGATATAAGAACAATATTTCATAAATAGTGTCGAGAAAAAACATATTTTCTGGTTTCATATTTGCAACATATATGTTAACGCATATTTTATATTGCCAAATAATTCGGTCAAAACTACTCAAGTTGGCGATTTTGAGCGTTGTAAAATTGGTAAAAAACATCCTAACATGCATTTCAAAGTGGCAAAATCTTTTGCGATTTTTATATTCTTTATAATAGCTTTCCTTGTACTTATTCATGTACACAAGGAATCTTGGAACTCGATTATCACCTAGTTGTTCGATATATTGACGTATATACTGAATATTAAATATGGAAATTCCAAAATGGTGAACACATTTTGGATTTACAGATATGTTTCATATCAAGATTCCAAATGTCGGCATCAATATGATATTTTCAGGATCAATGATGACAAATATTTTACGAAAATTTGAAAATTTTATGTGTGGTGCCAATATTTTGACATTTAGGGTCCAATTTGACTCAAAATCAATGCAATGGAGTTTTTGAGGTAGCGTTATAAACATTTAAGAAGACATTTTTTGAATTAAAAATGACGGCGTCAATAAGGTGGACAAATTTTGTCATCACAAATATTTACATGCTTTACAGAAGATTCACTCAAATGTTTAGTTGAAACATAATTTGGTTATTTTATATGATGTAATTTCAAGATGGATCCAAAGTGATTGAAAAGTTCTGTTATTTATGTATCCGATTTGTCTCAAAATCCATATTTGGGGATTTTTCAGGTTGCAAATTACAAATTTTATATCAAAATTCAAAATGCATGATCCAATAACTCGTCATTACCTATAGTACGATTCACCTCAAATCGGTATTTTGGTAGTTTTCAATAAAAATTCGAAAATCCAAAATTTAGGTACCAATATGGCGCTTGAATTCTGTCATTCATGGTACGATTCGACTCAAAATGTTAGCAACTTATTATTACAGCTTTTATTTAGTTTCACTTGTTAGTTAGTTAGTTCGTTTGGGTCAAATCTTGCAAGTGAATTTTGACCGACTTCTAGTCGTCCGATTAATTTGAAATTTGGCAGGTGTGTTCATAATTCCGGTGACAATGCATTATGGAATTTTTGTAAGAGAAAAAAAACAAACCAAACCAAATGACGGCACCAAGATTGCGGACGAGATTTGTAATTCTGCTCCGATCTCATTCAAAATTGGTGTCTGGGGGTTTTCAGAGTCAGAGATTATGAAAATTTTGTCAAAATTCATAAATTCAAGATGGCGGCTCCAAGATGGCGGACGAGTTTTGTGATTATGGTCCGATTCGATTCAAAAATTGATATGTGGGGGTCTTCGGGATCGGAGATTGGGAAATTTCTGTCAAAATTCATAAATTCAAGAGGTCGACCCCAAGATGGAGGACAATTTTTAGGTTTATGGTCTGATTCGATTCAAAATTGGTATGCGGCGGTTGTCGCGTTGGGAGATTTTGAATTTTTGACAAAATTTATAAATTGAAGATAGCGGCCCCAAGATGGGGAACGAGTTTTCTGATTATGGTCATATTTCATTCAAAATTGGTATGTGGGGGTTTTCAGGTTCGGATATTATGAATTTTTTTCAAAATCTATAAATTCAAGATGGCGACTTCAGGATGGCAGACGAGTTTTGTGATTATGGTCAGATTCTATTCAAAATTGGTGTGTGGGAGTTTTTGGGGTCGGAGATCATGATATCTTTCAGCTCCAAACTTACAGGGCAGAGACCTTGTAATAACGGTGCTCTGTTAGAAATGAACAGATTAAAGCGAAATAACTAAAAAGCAAAAAATTCAATAACTAATAAAAAGCCTTTTTAAAGATAAGTTTTTATTTAAGCCGTGTATACTATAACGTATAAAATAAAAGCTTGTCTTTAAAAAGGTTTTTTATTACTTATTTTATTTTTAGTATTTACTTAAATATTTATTAACCACGGTTTCATATTTGGTAATATAAAAAACCAAAGAGACCGTGAGTCCCCACACAATTCGTTTTATACATTTCAATAAAATAGTATGTTCATCAAATTGTATATTTATTCAACTGATTCTAACTATTCATTTAGGCTTATTGAAATATTTCGCGTAGTCCTCAAGGAATATCCAATAGACATTCACGAAGGCCTATTTCATGCTACCACACATTTCAGAGACTTGTTTTGTCTAATCAGAAGGAAATTCTGGTAAATTACTGAACTTGTACTATAAATAAAAGAAAAAATTGTTGTATAACTTCGGGCTCTGTAACATTATCTCTTTTGGTGATAACACTTCATCGGCGGGAGGAAATGGTGAACTTTCCTCCCTAGTGATAAAAAGAGTCGAGATATAAAACATTTATGTTTTCGTTCTACTCATACATTTAGATGTGTTCTTCATTAAATAAGTTCTCATTTGACACTGCACTAGCTTATTTTTTTGTTGGCTCGATTAGCATACGTCATAATGTTGCCTATAATTGCAGTTTTTCTTCCCCTAGATTTCTACTTCAAGATCAAGTGGGCAATTTCTTTAGTGTTTTGCAAACATTTTGTTTTCATTTTCATTTTCTTTATGTATACATGACTTTTCATTCGATCAATTTGTTACTTCTCAATAGTGACACCAATATTGATTCATTTCCACATTAAATAACATTTCATAAATATAAGTAAAGAAGTAATTTTCAGAAACAAGCTCAATTAGAATGTACAAAAATGGTAGGTGTGTGACTTGAGTTATTCTGTTCTCATCTCGCTTCATTTAACAAATTAATAAGTTTGTCGCATAAAAACACGATACGAACATATGTTTTCATTGCAATCGAATATAAACGTGTTTTGGGTTCCCTGAAGATATGAACAAGACGTTCGGCAAGTCAGATGAATCATATACGACTGAAAGAAAAACTATAAAAGGGAAACATTCTCAATTGAAAAGAAAAACAACTATCCGAATAAAAATCCAAATTATCACTTTCAGATTTGTTTTTTCAAATGATATAGTGCCGAGGAAGTAATTGTTTTCTCTATTTTTTCATCGTAGATTTTTCCATTTTTAAACATTTTTTAATAATATTTATGTTTTCTTTCCATCAATTTATGTTTTTTTTTTCATCAATTTGTTGGACCAGAAATTCATTACCATCCTTCCCAAAAACACCCAGATTCTGAATCATACACACATGGCGAATTTTAAGTGAACTGAATAAGCGGAAGAAAGTAAAGTATTGATCATTTTTCAACAAACTAATAAGAATAATGAAAGAAAAAGCCATATGGAGGGAATAAGATAAGAAATGAAATGCATAAAGCACACACAAAGTCGTCTTCACAAAAGGTTCAATATGAATTGAAACAATTGGTAGACCGACAGGCGAAAAACAACTACTTTCCTAGCAAATACCACGCAGAACGTTGAATGATATTCACCTGACAATCCATGCAAACTTCCATATAAATGGATATTGTTCGCAAATGTTTCTTTCTGATAAGCTCGATTATGTTTAAATTCATGTCGTGTCCGCCTAACAATCCGCATACCGGTTTCAGGCTTTTTGGCCCTCATCAGTACGGAGTAGTCACCAGCCAGAGATCCGGAGAGCACAACATGAATAAAATCATCTAGGTTTTTCGCCTGTCGGTCTACCAATTGTTTCAATTTATATTGAACCTTCTGTGAAGACGACTTTGTGTGTGCTTTATGCATTTCATTTCATAAACTAATAAGATATTAAATAAAACCTTATAATAAAAACGGCCCAATTCGAATTTAAAGATTCATCATGGTACATGAACTCGAAATAAATTAATGATTTATGAGATTCATTATGTTATGAAAAATCATCACGTTAAACATTTCGAGTATCTTGAATATAATTTATTTTTTACTACACTCAAGTAGATTAGAAATACCTTTATATTAGAAAATGTAAAATTGAAACAAAATACCATTCCTAAATATGTTTCCTTCAATTCCAATAAATAAATTAGGAAGTGGTTGTTTAATTATGTTAATCTTTTCTGAAACACCTTGTATATCCACCCATATTATTTGCAGGTGCATCTTACTAGAGCCCTCGCGTTCGTACCCTTCCTCTTTGAGAAAACCTGCCCTTAGCGTTCACCTGTGTAAAAAAATAATGCTCGATAGAAGTCCGGCGACGGTTTTCTGAATGCAATCATGTGAAAATTTTACGAGCGAAGAAGAATGCAAACACAAAGACCCAAGAATGACGAGAAGGTGTTTCGAAATGAGTTTCATCCAGTCGAATCAGAAGAATTGAGGAATGGAAAAAAAAAGTTGAGAGGTGTCAAGGGCCACCCGGATGGAACGAAGTTCCTTTCGATTAATTAGTAAAGGAACTGTAATAATTTTTTTTTTATGTTATAATAATATTTTTTTTATTATTAACAAATATAATGTAATATAAACTTAATCAGTAGGCTCAATTTTAGTACATACGCATTGATATTGTAATATTAAAATATAATTTGTTTTTAAATTTATTAAAGTTATGACGCGTACACTTGCTAAACACACAATAATGGAGAGATTATAACGCGTATGACTTGGTTAGCACAATAGTAAAGAGAGGTTATAATGCGTACTTGCTAAAAATACATAAGCATTTATTATTGTCTGTATAAAATCTCTACTTACCTAACTCCATCAGCAATATCCGGAACTTGTGCAGAAACACTGTCAGGATTCATTATTGTTATTATTTTTTATTAATTATTATGTACAAAAAACCTGTATACACTCATCAAAAATAATCGTCGCGACACCACACTGTTCAATGCGAAATAGAAAGACGAAACGAAAATAACTGGCTTGCTTTCTATGAGAGAGAGAGAGAGAGACAGACAGAGAAACACGCGCACGCCGCACGGCTTACAACTACAGCAAAAAGTGTCGTTACAACTTTTGTTCTTAATTTATTCCGTCTAGCCCCCTTTCGCAACGCGCGATAAGGATCTTCGTTCCAAAAATCTGTTGGGTTTGACAAAGATAATTTTGATGAACGTTGATTTAAATGAAAACATGACATTTACCAACTAAAAAGTTTTCATGTGTTGATTTTAGTAAAACGGCTCAAATGGAAGAATCAACCCATCCATGAGGATTTAGTGGCAAGAAAAAAGAGTGGCCACTAAAAAATTTAAAAATGAATAAATAAAAATCACGAAACAAATCAATTGTTGTTTTAAGAAACATTATCAATTTGGGAAGGGGAACTGAAACAATTATATTTATTTTACGAAGTAGAAAAACTCGAAGTCGTCTCCACAATTTAATATTACAATCGATTAGTTAAAAGATGGTGGAAGGTTGAAAACCATCGATTAGGTAAACATGTTTCGAACCTCTATAGGTTCATCATCAGCGGAGAATAAAATTTATGGAGATGAAAAAATTATGTTATAGGTTAAAGAGTAATATTAACAACCTATAACATAATTTTTTTCATTTCCATAAATTTTATTCTCCGCTGATGATGAACCTATAGAGGTTCGATACATGTATACCTAATCGATGATTTTTAACCTTCCACCATCTTTTAACTAATCGATTGTTAATATTAAATTGTGGAGACGACTTCGAGTTTTTCTACTTCGTAAAATAATACCACTCCACTTCGAGATACAATGACTTCTACCACAGGTTAATTATATTTATTATAAATAGGAAACACACTTTTATTCGAAATACAATAAATACTTGAATCAGTTAATTTTGTTACTTCTAAATGCACCAAAAGGGCTCCGATTTTAATGATTTTTTTATGTTTGTTATATTCAATTATCCAAATTTAAATTGTTTAAGTTATGTATTTTCAACTAAAAAAAATCAATATTTCATGAGAATTTCAAAGATAAAAAGAATATATTTTACACAGAATGATTATGCTCATTCGACGTTATGTTGTTTATGTAGTAACTAATATTTTTTCCTCAACTACATTGGCTTTTGATTGGCAACGGAACAAATCGATACAAATTTACAAATATATCATCAGTTCAACCATGAAGATTTCACATATTTGAATGTTTCATTGAATTATACAACCAAACAATGTGTTGCTAATTGCCATTGCGCACCTTACTTAAGAGAGTGTGTTTATTGATAGATCCCATGATGTTGGTATTTTAATTTCTGCTTCAAATATCATGAATATGAAAGCAGGTGACTCTTTTTATGGTTTCCAACGTTGTAGCCAATCGGAAGGATATACAGAGTGGGCCATTGAAAACGAAACAGCGGCTCTGTAGGTCAGCAGAACCGAATTATATAAAAACGCTCGGAAACGTCAACTACATTTTCGAAGGGGACATCGTTCGCGATGAAATTCACCCGAATTACATCCCATCCCTCGGAGTTGTGACCGCCACCCCTAAATTTTTAAATGGCAACATATGGCAAGTGATACCTCATTTGAAAGGTATTTTCTTCTCAATATCAAACAACAAAAATAAATTAATTTTATCGATTCGTTTTCGAGATATAGGAACTTGAAGTTGGGAAATAACTTTTTATTCACTCAATCAATAAAAACAATATCTGATAAAGCAACTTTCGCAATAATTATTATTGTCAATGAACTAAAGTTCAAACTGTCTACCACCTATTTCCATACAATATTATTCGACGGCATTCTTCAATAATTCTCCTTCGTAAATGTTCCAGAGATTCTGGTTCGGTTGCAAAGATTTTGTTTTTCAAGTGACCCCACAGGAAAAAGTCGAGTGGGGTTAAATTTGGAGATCTGGCTGGCCACTCTATAGAGCCTCTTCTTCCAATCCAACTTCCAGGAAACATTCTATCTAAAAACGCCCTAACAGGCTGTGCATAATGTGGAGGTGCTCCGTCTTCTTGAAATATCAAGTGGTCTTCATGGTAACAATCCTTATTTTCAATGATGACTACTAATTGGGGATAAACAAATTCATTCAATAATTCCAAATAAGTTTTAGTATGGACTTCGTGGAAAACATGTGAATTGGTATCTGACCAATAACGACAATTATGACGATTCACAGTCGAATTCAAAAAGAATGTAGCAGGCGTTGAAAAGGAAATTATCATCAGCATCTATTCTCGTAGTCATAATTTCACAAAATTCCTGTCGCCTATCAAAATCATCTTTATTCAATTGGTGTACCAAATGTATTTTGTAGGGGTGGAATTTATGATGTTTCAGTATTCGGCGGATACTGGTTCTACTGATATTGGTAACACTAGCCAATTTCCTTGTGCTCAATGTTGGGTCTGCATGAACTTGTCCTAAAAGTGCAACTTCAACAGCTTCATTTCTCAACGGAAATTCACGTTCTGGGTCTCGTTTCTTGTTGGCTACTGATCCAGTTTGACGAAATTTTTGCACTAATTCTAGAACGTATTTTCTAGCCACAAGTTTATCTGGATGCATTTCATTGAACAAATTAGCTGTACGGTTACCGCACTCATCATTCTTAAAAAAAATTGTTATTATTACAACTCTTTCCGCGATCGTATACACCATTATTGCGGAAAGATATTCAGCAGCTTTAGTCAAGTAATTCACTCTAATGTCGTTCAATCAAAGATCAGTTTGACACTGATAGACGTCCACAATTGCGATTTGGCGAAAAAAATTGTTTCATACATGTTTTTGTTGTACTCGGCATTTGAGTCGAATTCAAAAAAACCTCTTTTTATCGATTCTTAAGAACCTTAACATTTTTTCGATCAAGTAAATGAGGGATCGTCTATTAATCACGTGAGGCTCGAAAGGAAGGGGAGGGGTACGTAAAAAATCACGAAATTTCACAAAGGGGTAGAGGGGGGGGTGTAGTGAGATATCACGTGTATTTATTTTTTCGATGAACGCACGATTTCTAGTCTAGTCTTGAACCTCACTACGTATCACCAGGGGGGCAGGGGGGGGTAAAAAGTTGCTAAAAAACATCACGTGAATAATGGACGACCCCTGAAGGTGAAATCGAAATTTGAAACGGAATTACATGTTATTCGTTGGTAAACTGTTAGATCAGTTAATTCCTTGGAAATGATAAATTATCGTTAAACAGTTGCATTGTTAGATGTTATTTTTATTGATTGAGTGAATAAAAAGTGATTTCAAGTTCCTATATCTCGAAAACGAATCAATAGAATGGATTTATTTTTGTTGTTCGATATTGAGAAGGAAAATACCTTTCAAATGAGGTATCACTTGCCATATGTTGCTATTTAAAAATTTAGGGGTGGCGGTCACAGCTCCGAGGGATGGAATGTATTTGTGGTGAATTTAATCGCGAACGATGTCCCCCTCGAAAATGTAGTTGATGTGTCCGAGCCTTTTTATAAAATTCGGTTCTGCCGACCTACAGAGCCGGTGTTTCGTTTTCAATGGCCCACTCTGTATGTATTCGATGAATGAATCGATGTCAGGATGTCCCGATGGCTAGTATTTTTTTTGTTTAACAGCATCACATTTATATGTCGACTTTCATCAGATTCCTGCTACATAGTTCATTTCCTGCACTACCGATACTTTGTCATCGATTTTATATTAGTAAATATAACACTCTATGAATAGCAACAAGTATTCTGTTCGTCATCCATTATGAAGCGCTAATCTACAGAAAATATTGCTTCAACACCAAACACGAAGTGGCTGCTAGTGCATTGTTCCCAAACTTAGAGACCACATATGCGGTTCACAACCCAGGATAGTAGGAACCACAACCATTGTGATATTCGCCAGCAGATTACGCGAGTCCGGTATTGTAGATATCTTTTGTCAAAAAAATCCCACCGCGGTGTCACCAGTGTAAAACAATGACATTCAACTGTATATCATACCTTTTTCTCTTTTTATCTATCTAAAATTCTACCAGTTTGCACGACCAACTATTAAAACTATTTTCATATAATACGATTTTCTATACTGACTTATGTCATCCCAAATCACCTACGTAAAATAGTCAATATGTCTGTTATTATTTAATAATATGAATATTACGTACATATAATGTAAAAAACCATTTCGTCACATAATACAATTAATTATAGAATGTATCTATACTAGAATAATATAAGGCATTGTTCTCTATTTTAGACACCAATTGTCCTCCAGAACGAAGACTCGGCTGCGGCTTCACAAATGCGCAGTCTTTTTCGAATAACCTTTCTCTAGATGAAAAAAACCTTCAATACATTTTCTGCCTCCGTGAAAAGCAAATTCGTTCTTTCCAAAAAATTAACTAGACTTTATGTTTTCCAAATTATTCTCCATCACTACCATCTTTCAGAGTATCTCTTTTAAACTGAACTAGACTTCATGTTCACTTTTTTCTTTTACCATCACGTTAAATAAGACACAAAAAACACTTACATTAAATTGAAAAATATATTAAACTAAAATTTATCAACAAAATATCCCAAAGGTTTTACTATGAAAATCCAACTAGTCAAGAAAATAAGAAAGAAAATGAAAATTAAGGTGTTAATCGAAACTACAATCAGATATAAAAAAAAACTTCAAAACAAATGATCTGAACCAAAATGCTTTAATCAAAGAGCCCATATACTCCGATATGTCAAAGTAGTTCCTTCATGCGCTGTAAAATATTTGTTTCTCATAGAAATTGCAACAACTCTACTTCCAAATAATCCAATAAAATTTGACCCGATGGTATAAACAAAATCATTTCTCAACCGAACTCTTGTACTTTATTATGGCTAGAAAAAGCTAAACCTTCCTACGACTTCAAATGTTCACCCTGGTAATCTAATGAAAGCTTTGCATTAGGATTAACTAGAAGCGTCGCAACTCCCCAAGTCTGCAACAATTTTGCCATCCATAACTTTCTCGTATTACATCACTATCGAAACTTTCCGAAATTGTCGTTATTTATTATGAAATAAACTCTAGCTCCCGAAAAAGTCACTCAAAACAAAATTTCGAAACATTTATTTCCGATGATTCAAAAGTTTCTCTTCTCGGGCCTTTATTTCGGATAAAGACTTACCCATCGGCCATCTTAGTGACTAGCGCCCGCTTGTCGCACGCGATACGCGGACGCCCTCTCAGAGCTTCCGGGATCAACTGTCTATTTTTCATGCATCTCGCGCTAATTTTTCTGATTGACTCTCAAGTTTCATAATCGCCATATAATACGGTTCGTACATTTTAGGAGGTCTTGACATTTCCCGACTCAACGAAAATCCGCTAGCGTGACCACACATGACGAAATGGATGGTCCGTTGTCCAGTATCTAGACTATACATCCGCCGATTAATTCGCTACTATGTAACAATTTGACTTGCACTCAAATCCGATACAATAATACGACTGATAGCTGTACTGCCTTGCTGCCATTGCCCAACCGATCATCAGAAGTGTCATCTAGGAAAGAGAAATCAAATGCATTTGTATCTGCAGCACATCCTCCATATGGTCACCAACCAATCACGGACTAGGAAAAGTTATCTGCAGACCACGTATAATCTCATAGGGTTTAAACAGGTTGCGTTGTGGAGTTACGAGGTTTAAGGAAAACATGCGCGAATAAGGCATTTCTGATGTGTCAGCGCAGTGTGCCGGACACCTACATCGTGGAGGATTTCATGGGGGCTGCCCCAAATTCGCTAGACGTGGCCAATTTCTGATCCAAAATAACATAATTTTGTTTTTTTCTTTCTTACAGTGCTCATGTGTTGTAACTCAATCGTATTTGATTTTATACTTGTCTTCTACTTACCTTTCACTCAAATTATACTGATTTTGAGATAATTAAATAAAAAATACTAAAATATCGTTTGTGTGCGAAAAAACCTCAAATTTCGATAGATATATATTTTCAATGTCGTGAACAAAAGGCATTTTAATAGGTTTTTGTTGTTTTCACGAGCAATTGGACAATTGAAACACACTAGTCAGTGCCCACAGTTTTGTTGCCAACGTTTCGTCGATGAATATAGCATTCTTCATGACTGAAATGTAATTAAAGTAATGATGTCGAAATATAATTGAGAGGGGGAATTGTCCATGAAATTTGTTGGAAGTATGGGTTGACTCTTCTTCATAAACAATAGAAACATAATATCCAAAATGTTTGTAAACGCCACACCATGAAAATTTCGGTGTATTGTACCCCCTATCGATTATATCTTGACATTACTCTTATTATATTTGAGTCCTGGAGAAAGCGAGATTCATCGCCGAAACGTTGGCAATAATACGATGGGCACTGAGTAGTGTTTCAATTGTCCTATAAATATTGTTTATTCACATATTTTGTTCTCCGAATATACATATTGTAAAGTTCAATATAGTATTAATATCTTCCCTTTCATAGTATTGCACGCCTTTGAGATATAGCAGGTAAAGCTGCTATGTTTTTGCGTCGTATTATGTGAATGTAGTTTGGCCAGCGACCACCAGGTACTCATATATAGCATGAGGCGACCAGCGATACGAATTTAAATCTTTAGCAGAGACAATTATCAATCGACGTCGTTTAACGTTATCATCTATTCCTTGTCTTTAATATTGTGCCACTACCAAAACGACAATTTTTCACCATGCATGAAAACCTACGGACGGAATGTATGTATGACAGACTCGCGAATCTTAGAAGTAATAGGTTGTTATCCAAATTCTGTATAAAATCACTTTACACAATTCTATCATTATCCACAATTCGAAACATTCATTGAAAAAAACACTCACTGGAACTAAACTCCCCTCATGGTTCACCGACTTACTTACCAACATAGCATGCGTTATTCAGTTGGTAGAAGTTTACTGATAACACATCTTAGCTGTGAGAGTAATGTCGCGGAGAAGTGAGTCGCTAATAGTTATTTATGTATCAAGGGCGTAAAATAGGCTTTTATGGACCGCAGCGTGTAAGTAATAGCCCGAGCGATAGCGAGGGCTATTAACACGCCTAGGTCCATAAAAGCAAATTACGCCCGAAATACATACAAAATTTCATGCACGACCGGTATATTTGATGTCATGTAGAAAGATACCTCTTTATATCTAGAACATGATAAAAATACATCAACGCTGCCGTGAGGATGTATATTCATTGAGATGTCTAAAAGCATGGTGTATTCACTTATACCTGTAAAATATTGGGACAAACTGGGGGACAACAGCCCACTTGATGAAGGAAGTTATCTAGAGTTTCAGATGGCGCCGACGTCGTTTTTTGTCATAATTCAGTAAACTGCAATTTCATACCACACAGGGTGTTTTTGTGATTTGTGTCTCTGATCCGTTCTGTGATTGTGCTTTTGTCGCCTTTAAGGTTATGTCAATTCGTTGTGAAATATTTTGATGTTGATCGATCGATGTAACATATTTCAGAACAAACTATTTCATGTTATTATATATTGTCAGTATTATATATATAATAACCCTGACTGTTATATAGAATTTTCGAGAGGGTTCCGAAATAATTCTAATTATGTACCGTACCAATTTATTTTGTATGGTTAATTTTCTATTGATACAGCTCCACCGAGTTGGTACTTATGTATTTCTGTCCCTGTTTGCTCGTGATGAAAATCTTATGATGGAGCGGATAGCTTTCGAACCAATAAAAGTACGGGAGATGTAATCTCTTTCGCTTTCTGAAAAATCTATATTCTAGTCTGAAGGAAGTGTTTTGCGACATATCTAAAGCTTTTGACTGTTACGTAAGCTTCATCTCTACAGCTTCAGAGGACGAAGCTTCAATTGGTTCGAATCCTATCTGAGTGAAAGAACCTCTCAGCTTTTGGACAAATTAAGAGGTGTTCACTATTTTAGCAGACAACACGACTATCTTATCGCAAGAACTCAAATTACCTTCATATAGCGGAGTAAAAATAGCTTGAAATCATGCATTATTCTGGAATCCTGGGGGATTCCGTGGATTTTCCTAAAACCTTCTGATATTACTAAGGAACTTATATTCGTGCACTGCTTGTTTATTAATTGTTTTAACAATGAAAAACAATTTTGTTAGGAACATTTTACCCAAATTGATACTATAGGGGTTTTTGAGGTCGCTAAGCCAGAATATGACATTGAAAAAACGATGGCGTGGCCAGTCGTAAAGGTAGATTTCATGAATGATAATTTACAGCTACCTATTTGTTATTTATGTGTACATCTAAGAGAAAAAAAAATCGGGTAAAATTTGTGAGATAGTGAAGCTCTATCAAACGACTTATAGTTTGCCGATATTGGGTATGGAAAATGAAATAATGCGAAGTTTTTCAACAGCTGCCATTTTGAGACTAATGGACCATTTTCGCTCGTGGCGACGTGCTCCTCCAGCGCTGCACTTCAGAGTCGCCGCCTCACATTTTTTTCGCACGTTAGCGAAAAAAATCTGCAGCTTATAGTTTTTATTTTAAAGAAAAATGTTATCCATTTTTGCGAGTGGCACCATTGTTTATTAATTTTTTTCAATATTCAATATACAATGTAATTTGGCAACTTATTCGTTAAATAATTAATTAAGCACATACTTTATGGTTGGTAACTTTTTATATGTTGTTCCTTACATCATCACTAATGTACAGTAAAAAGTTCCCGCAGTCCCCTAACTTTCTGAAGCTAAAATCTAATATTATTCCAAACTAGTAAACTGACTCGTATATGTATAAATTAATTTGAATCTTCTCTGAACCTTTGCCCATTGGAATAATTTTTTTCAACTTGTGATTGTAATGTATCTAGTAACTAGCAAGTCAAATATTACTTTTATATCTATTTTTTATATTATATATATTTTGTATGAAATTATTCCCATGAGATGACAGTCTTCTGACTAAAAGTATTGGAAAATTCTGAATATAGTGGATATTTTCTTCCAAAGAGCTATGGGACCCTCTGGGACGGTTCAGAATTCACTAGTCAAAATCAATATATCTTCATAGAATAAAAAGTCCACGTTTACTTTTGAAATTCATGTGTTAATTGAACAGTGATAATCATCCTAATCATAGTCATTAGCCTTATCGATCTTGGGAGTGGGCCTTGTTCTTCCGAACAACTGCTTGGTTTAGATCGCCCTCCTTCTCCGATTATCTCATGCGGGGTGTTACTGAAAAATAAAAGAAAAGCATTTGAATTATTTTTTTCTTCCCTCATTTTTGTTAGTAGGGCTCACCTTTTCCGGCGAAGTCATTCAAAGATAGCTGGAAGCAGCCTAGACTGTCGCACACCAGGATTAATCGATTTCTCAACTTCATCAACAGATTTTATGATATTTACAATGAACTCTGATTTTGTTCATGCCAGTCCCCTCAATTTTCAAGTTAATTCATCATCTAGAGACATCAGTCCACTCTCCTACCTTTTCTCATTCCTTCGTGGAAGTTTCCATGATCCGAAAAAGGCCATTTGAGAAGAAATCACTTTAAAAAAATCGCCAGGTAGACCTCAAGAAAAATCTGATTTTTGACAGAAAGATGTAAACATTGTAGTAAGTTTCGAGGATTTCATCTGATTTTCGCGCCAACTGTTCTGAGCGGGATCTTGTTCGTAGCACTATAATCTTTGTAAACGATCAATTCATAATTTTTTGCATGAAGTAATGTTGACAGGAAAAGAAAATTCCATAGGTTCGAAGTTTGACATTTTGTGTGACACAAACCACAAACATTCTTCAACCGCGCCATCTACTAATGAAGTTCTAAGCAGAATTTAACGTTTTTCATTTGTTGTCCCCCAAAAATTCTAAACAAAATCGAATCAGTGAATACACAAGGGTTTTTAGGCATCTTAATATTCATATCATATCGGAAACAGAATAAATCAAGAAGTGATGGAATGAATGTTACCATGGCAAGTCAGTCAATTTTTCGAAATAAGATTATATAGGCTAGTAGCCATATTTGCTGTCAATTTTTGTGATCACAGATAATTTATTACTGATTTCGAAATGGATTCAAGCGACGAAGAAAGTGTGAATTGTACTCCACCAGAAATAAGTAAAGCAGCTGAGGATGCGAAATTGAGTTTATTGCCAAGTAAATCCAAGAAAATATACGTCAAGGTGTATGAAGAATTCGTGAGGTGGTGCAACGTGAAAAATGTAAAAAATAAGAAATACACAGAGACTGTACTTCTTGCCCATTTTCTGGAAAAATCTAAATATTGTAAGCCCTCTACCATGTGGTCATATTATTCCATGCTGAAAGCTACTTTAAATGTACATGATAATATAGATATCAGTAGATACGCAAGATTGATAGCTTTTTTGAAACGAAAATTTGATGGTTATAAACCAAAGAAATCGAAGAGCAGAGCAGAGAAAAAATCGAGTTATTTTTGAGGGAAGCACCAGACGATTTGTATCTTATGATGAAAGTAAGTTCTAATTTCATGTTTTCTCAATGTTCAGTATGTTAATCTGAGAATTTATTGTAGGTAGCACTGATTTTTGGTATTTGTGGAGCATGTCGCCGCGAAGAATTGGCAAATGTCACAGTGGACGACATTCAAGATTTCGAGACATTCTTACTCATAACTATACGAGAAACCAAAACGAAGATAGATCGAGTATTCACTGTAATCGATAAAGAACAGAAATCGCCAAGTTATTTGGATTTTTACAGAAAATATTCTTCCTTGCGAGATCAGAATGATCAAAAGCGTTTTTTTTTATATTATAAAAATGGCAAGTGTACGAGACAGGTTATCGGAAAAAATACATTCGGTCAAATACCATAGCCACTTACCTAGGTATTTCTGATGCGAAAGAATATACTGGTCACTGCTTCAGACGTTCCTCAGCAACTATGTTAGCAGATGCAGGCGAGGATATAATCAACATTAAAAGACATGATGGGTGGAAATCGGCGACTGTTGCGGAAGGTTATATTGAAAATTCAGTTGCAAATGAGCTGAAGATTGCTAAGAAAATTGTAGAAAATGATGAGCCTTCTACTAGCCATGGCAGACAATCTGAAAATATTGCTCACTACTCTGAAACACCAGATAATAACATGCATTCTCTTCAGACTTCTAGTAATGAGGAATCAGTTGAAATCAGTAACTCTGCAACAACAGAAAACAACAAATCCAAATATTTCCATAAATGAATGTTTTGATTGTATTGTCAATATTAAGTTATAATTCATTTTTTAAATTAATGTATGTTCATTGTTTTCGTTATATTATTGTTAATAATGTTTTGGGTTTGATTATATGATCCATCAGAATATAGATTTCTATCGATATCAGATTGAAATTCACTTTAGCGCCTGTTCAACGATTTTATCGCCTGCCGGGCGATAAAGTAGTCCGTGGGCGCTAAAGTGCTACTTTACGCCCGCAAATCAGGGCGCTAAAGTGCTACTTTACGCCCGGTCGTGCATAAAATAGTTTTTCTCACTTATAATATTTTCCCACTTATTTCATGTGAGTATCTTTTTATTTTTTGATTAGACTATCAACTGTTTTGTCAGTTTTATATGATCAGAATATCAAAAATATGTATGCTAATACATAAAATACATTTTTATTATAGATTTTTATTACGTGCCAAGAAAAATTTTTCTGTTTTGAATACCAATAGAATTTCGTTGGTGAAAGAAGGTAGAATCAAGTATCGTTAACAACTCAATTGGTGTTCATTAACTTTCAAATGACAAAACGGCATTTGGAGCAACAGAAGGAAATCATTTTATATATGATGATGATGATGATGACATCGAGAGCAAAACATATGGTCATCAGCACAAAAAGAGACATTTCTACAAATGTGGGTACGGAAATGCTGTCAATCATTGAACGAAAATAAAACAAAAATGGAATAGTATATGTTATTTCGATAATTCAGGATCGCCTTCATCAAATTGCACGAATGAATCATTCAGGTTAATGCAAGTTCGATTTCACATTAGGTAAATTATTTGGTTGCTTGAATATGTTTTGCTAATGGATATACGTCAGTGAAATCGAAAAGAGGGTTAACTTTATTTTGTAATGAGGTGATAGAATAACAATGAATAATTCATTTCTGGAACTGGAGTCCCTTGAGACAATCAAACCATAGACCTATATTTTTCCAAATTATATTTAATATTTTTGATTGGGGACTGAATTTAGTTGATTTTATGCACGACAAATAGCCTCATAAGTTATAGGCATTATACTATTTTCCTGAAAATATCGAACAAATTACGTTTTCTAAGAAAAGTCACATATAAATAAAATGGATTTTTACATTCTTGAAACATTCGAGCCCTCAACCTTGAAATATCCACAATATGGGAAGTGGGAATTGCAACTACCTGAAGTTGAGGAAAATGGTAGCTCTTGCCATATAATCGACTATGTTGCGAATCGTTAAATATTTATCAGTATACTATTGGAAATAATTGCGGAGAACAAAAACAAGTGAACTTAAACTACTGGAAAAACTTCGAACAAAGGAGACTATGTTTATATGTGTGTGTGTGTTTATATGTCCGCGATTTTCTCGAAAACTATGCAACTGATTTAAATGCAACTTTTTCAATTAGTGGTCTTACAGAGCGAGACAATGACCTATTTTTGTGTAATCGTGTATATAGGATGAGTTGGAGGTATGTAACTCCGCTATTATTATTCAACCGATTAATAATAATAATAATAATAAATATGCTTTATTATCATAAGACAGAATCTTGTTGACAAAGCTTGGTTAGTGAATACACATAGAGTAAAAAAAAATGCAATACAGACAAAAGATAATAATAAGTAAAAACAATGTTAATATGGACGATATAAAAGTAAATAGAATATAAAAATATATGTATATATAAAAGTATATAATAGTCAAATTTAAAAAGTAAACGTAGAAGGTAATAATTTAAATGCACCTTGATTAATAAATATAAAAAATATGAGTGAGTTAGTTGAAAGTTTTCGTTAAAATATTCCTGCAAAGTATAAAAAGGTCTATCAGATAGAAATTGTTTGACTAACTTCCTGAATTGGTAGTCATTTATATTGGCAGATCGAATGCAACTTTCTGTATAGTGGTCCAGAAAAAAAAGTTTATATACTGGGTGGGTGGCAACCAATGTGAAATACATTTTCGCTTAAGGTTCTTAGTCTATTTTTGTAACATTTTATATACACGGCGAGTCAGAAGCACTTATTTCTTCTTATAATGACTTTGAAAAATGTAGATACTACATTCGACCTGTATGTTAATGTATATATTGCTACGAATCTGGGCTTCCTGCTATTTAAATAAAGAACTAATTATTGCCCGATTATTGTACTTCACAATAAATAAAAAAAGTACTTTGACAAATGAATGAATCAATTACAGTTCACTGTGCAATATATACCGCGCTTCACACTGCACCACTATTTCGCACAAATAACAAATAAACAAATAACTCTTATCGCGATGCAATTATATAGCCGTCTGCCACAGGTAAAATATACTAGAAAGAGAATGATCTCGACCTTTCTGGGATGCGTCACAGTTACTCGCTTGGGGTTTGTTTAGATCGGGTATTCCAATATCTCCTCGGCGGAATGATTACAGACAGTGGCGTAGTGCATTTGTAACAACATGTGGTGTGTAAGCGTGTGCGTGTGCGTGTGCGTGTGCGTGTGTGTCGTGTGCGTGTGCGTGTGCGTGTGCGTGTTGCGTGTGCGTGTGCGTGTGCGTGTGCGTTTGCGTGTGCGTGTGCGTGTGCGTGTGCGTGTGCGTTATTCGGAAGTACTCGATTATTATGTAACCGATTGGAATACAACTTTCTGCATAGTGATATTATAAACCCAGATAATATTTCATAATGGTACTTTTCTGTCGTTATTTGCAGGGTACGTGAGCTTTCCGCATATCGTTCTTTTTGAGAATTGTACCCGAAATTGCGAAACTTTTTTTTAAGAGTAGACTCATCTCATTATTACCAGGAACTTAATAGAAAGTTGAAAATATTTATATTTCATAAAAATAAAAATCCTAATTCAAAATAGTTAAAATTGCACAAAAGTCGGGGTTTTTACTCATTACCTCAAATTGTACTTACCGTGTTGACTCCAAAAGGGTGACTTCCTCTCCACCTCTGACTAAATAGTTGTTTCAGTTAGGTACGTAAATATTAATTTTGAAAGTATTCTACTCCTTGAATGTATTGGATGCACAAGGACCTCTAATATTCATATGTAAATTCACTTGTATTGCAGGCATATGTAGGCAGTTTGTTTTGTTATATAACAATTAGCATTTGAAGTAGTAAGTGAGTTTTTTTTGGTAGGTGCAGGAAATCCATTACGGACAACACCTTACGGTAGTGTGGGACTCCCTGACACAGGTTTTCCCACTAAAACCTCCACCCTGTAGGCTCCTCCGACGACTCTTGAGCCCTCTGGCCCATTGTATTTTACCTGGTACGATAATTTTTCACCATGTATCCATGGTTCCCGATTAAGTTCCCTCGAGTTGCCTCCTAGCTCCTAGCGACTGTATGTACTGCCGTGGCTACCTTGCGGTGCTGGAGGTTCATCTGAGCGACCCCTGTCGTTTGTTCAGCACCCTGAAGAGTCCTCCGCTCGGAATCTAACCTCTTCAGTGTCCTGGAAGAAATCGAGAATGCCGAGTGTTTCCTTTCCCTTTCGGTATTTCGTCTCGTGGTCATTTATATCCCCAGATAACACATGGACATCCAATGGATATCCATTGGACATCCTTCATGAATTTTATGGATGTAAAATGGACATTTTATTTATATCCAAAAGATATCTTATGGACATCCGATGGATGTCCAAAGCGGAACAACCTGTACATCCATAGAAAATCCTCCAAGGATATCCATAAGATATCTTTCAGAGATGTCCATAAGATAGCTTCCAAATATATCCATAAGATATACTTCAAAGATATCTTTCAGGAATATCCATGAGATATCCTTCAGGGATATTCAGAAGATATCTGAAAGATTCCTTCAGAGATATTCGAAAGATATCCTTCGGGGATTTCCATCGAAAATAAAATATAGTAATAGCGATCTGGAGGGAAATGAAATAATGGTATTGAACAAAAAAAAATTTATTAATAAACTCTGGTATCAAAAAAAATTCTCATAAACTTCGGGGTTATCAACGGATCAAATGTATATGTAAACTCTAGAATAAAATATTTGTATATTAAATGCAGAATATTCAAAACAATTAGGTTAAAGAAAAAATAGTATGCTCTTTTCATGACCATCAGGTGTTTCCTTTATTCTAGAAGATGACAGATGCCTTTCTTTGGCCCTTCTCAGCCAAGCTTAGATGGCTTCTTCAGTAGCTTTTTCATTTTCCGACGAATCTCTAAGGTCAGCCGCTTCTGAAATGATATGTATATATTCACGGGTATAATTAATGTTGAAATCTACAAAAAAATACTGAGAAATATTATGCTTTCTTTTGAATTCGAATACTGATGATGATAATATATACCACTGCCATAGTTTTGCTCTCTCTTTTTATTGGTATACTATATATATATATATATATATATATATGTATATATTGTTATGTTTAGAAGTATGTTAAATGATTAAAGAGTTGAAATAATAATATAAATAAAGAAAACACCCATAAATAATAAAATATTCGTATTTGGTAATCTGTGCTATGTTATTTAACAGTGTTTCTGAAGATTCTACCTTTCTTCTGAAACCTTGTATAATATTAATCGATACCTATGTTTGAAATGAACATGTTTTCAACAACAATTGGCATAATTTTAAAATTTTTAGAAATCAAAATTTATGAATATATTTTTGATCACAAGCAGATAACAGAATATTAAAAGTTCATACATCCTGTATATGAAATTGGATCTGAACACAACAGCCAATGAGATGCCAAGAGAGATCTTGATGCAAAATTAATAATTTTGAAAATATAGAAAAGCAGAAACGTCAAAAGAATAATTTTACATGTATTGTATATAGATTATAAGGTAGTTAGAAAAGTTTCATAAATAAAAACTGTCAAAGAAGTGAAAAATAATGAAAAGTGCTTCAAATAGTGTGTCAAAATCGAAAATTCGAGAAGGAAAACAAAATGTGTTGGTATCAAGGGGAGAGAATCAACAAGCGAGAAGATTGGAAAAAAATAATTTTTGGGAAGAAGCACGTTGAAAATTTAAATTTGGAACAAACAAACAATTTGGAATAAAATCAATTATTAGCCAAGAAAACATTAATAAAATATGAAAAACACTACCAGATAAAGGAATCACAAATGCAGAGTTAACATTACCTTTGTTTCATTGGAAATTCATAAATGAGGAGAAGTCCCAGTCCACGAGAGCAGCTGCCGTTTTTAAGAACGGGAGAGAATTCGAAACGCTGAGCAGTTTGGGACAGGAGATCCCAGATATTTGATGAAACCATAAAAGTTGCCACAGTGCAAATAAGAACTGAAGCTTGAAAGAACTTTCATAGAACTCTTCACGAATTATTTTAAAATAACACATAACCTACAAAACGAGGTTGAATTCACTTTATTATTCCATAATTTCATTTTTTGCAGTATATACTTGTTTCTGAAGCACTAATTAGGGTATTTATCGCAGACTAGGTAGTAATAAGATTTTCCTGAATAAAGGAAATTATTATTTTGATGAAATTCTACTTTATTTTCAATGTTTCATCAACAATGAACAACAACAAAAAACTAGATGAACTTCCAATGAGAGTATTTTCTGGGCAAGATATGATATTAAAGTCTCGTGTCCATCAAAATTATAAAATTATAAAATTTTAATCATGTTTCGTTCGAATCGGTAGAGCGAAAGATTCGAAAAATTATAAAAATTGGAAAAAAGTCGAAGTGACAGTAGAAAGTCCAAATTTGGAAAAAAGGTATGAAATTGGAAACTGAGCAACTTTTTCCTTTGGCATTTTTCGAAATTTAAAAAAAAAAAGATTTTTTGAGGATTTTCGAAAAAAATGTCAAATTTGACAGGTTTAGAGTAGCACATGACAAAAAGAAAGAGGGTGTTTTTCATTCATTTTTGAAACACAAACTAACTGCGAAGTAAAATTTCATTATACCTCTTAATAAAAAAAACTTCCATATGTTGCGAACTTTATGTGTGACACTATATATATATAAGCATTTTTGACATAAACTTTTCTTGGCAATTTTGCATTCTCACTGAACTAGCAGTCTGTTATGAGGCAATACAAATTATTATGAAATAAATCGAACAACTGAATGGGCTTTTCACCTAGTGATAATTCAGCCAGTTTTAGTTGTCCAGTTTTTTTTATCCATACCAGCTATATTCGGAGGCAAACATATTAGTGAGCATGGAAGAAGGGCATCGTTCCACAAAGTCATACAGAGTTCCTCCTTCTATTTTTGAGATTTCATTTAGGTACCTAAAAAAAGAGTTCTAGAAAAAGGAATAGAAAAACATACAACTTACCTACAGCAGCTTTGAATTTCGATCCAGTTCCCAAATATTCTTCCGAAAGATTGTTTTTTTCAGTGCAATCAATAAGAAAATGTTCGAATCTACTGATAAATCATCTTCATCACATGTCCACTGTTGTAGGCATTCACAGCATTTTAAATCTGGGCACTGTGACATTTCAAAAACTCGTGTATTGTGGCAAATGTAACGACGTGCTTTTCAGCATTTCTGAAAATATCGAAACTCAAATAGCAAACACATAAATAAATGCATTGAAAATAATGAATGTTTATGGGTTATGTCCTTTTCAATTGATATTTACCTGTATTCGGCCAATATATAATCCCCTTTGGAAACAATCAATTGCTACAGATGAAAACCATAATGTCCAGACCAACAAGGTATCAAAAACGAAGGAAAATAGAAAAAAACACGACATAAAAATAACACCAATGCAAAACGCCATAGACGATCTTTTTGTTTGGATTCAGTGCTATAACTATGACCATCCTCAACAAAATAAAATGACAGACGTCGCCAGAAATTATGCGTATAGGCTGTCGCAGAGGGTCCCCGCGACAACGTATAAGTATTGAAAAGGTACAATTTGTGTATCTACGAGAATGTTTAAATTCATTTATGATTGCTTTGGATATCTCATGGCCATCCCTAGGATATCTTCTGAAGGATATCTATTTCAAATCCGTCAATGGATATCCATTTCAAATCAAGTAGAAAAACGAAACATGGATACTTATGAATATCTTCTGAATGATATCCATTTCAAATCCTTCAATGGATATCTCTTGGATGTCCATTTCAAATCCAGGGATATCCCGACCAGAATTGGACATGAAATGGATATCCATAGGATATCCTGTGTTATCTGGGTCCCCTAGTGAGTGAGGGGGAAGGGATGGTCCGGCCATGTGGTGTCCCCTGCACAGGGCTAAGGCTGATTTCTCCGAGATTTCGCCCTGTTTCTCGGAGGCTCCGTTGCGGGACCGTTTTTTTTATGACCCTGTTGTCATACATCCGTCGCCACGGCGCTCACAGCTTGGATTTAGCCAGAGCCTCGTTAAACAAGTCGCGGCCGCCCACATGCTACACGAATGTCTACTAACCGTCCCATTCATTGCGCGACAGGCTCGTCACCCCATACCACGTGAAGGTGAGGTTGGACTTTGAGGAGCTAGTAAGTGAGTGGTTGTCGTGACTTTTTCAACTGTTTTGAAGTCTTTTTTTTATATAGTTATTGTATAATCTGCTATGACGCACAATGATAGAGTTCAAAGCAATTTATCTCTCTATCTCTCTCTCTCTTCCATAATCTCCTTTCATCAACAATAAGTTTCCAGAATATAACGTAGAAAAACAACTTCCATGCTGAATTGAAATTGATGAGTATATGAACTACTCTCCAATACATTTCAGTTCTGGGCAGTTTGGACATCCGCGTTTCTACGCGACTAACTACAACTACAGTTTCGTTGTACGGAAACAGAATATTCAACTCTTGTAATTTTCAAAATCCTTGAATTAATGTACCTTTGTAATCCGACCATTAGTATATTGTATATCAGAATGAGTTTTAGATTTGGTACTCTTTACATTTTACAATATAAAGAAACCAGAAAAAAATCCGCCGGAGTATCTCGACTTTTAACTCCCGATTTGTATCTCGGGATGCTGACTTTTATATATAAAACACAACTTTTATTAATATTAAACGGTGAAAGTTCGTGAAAGCTAACGCTTACTTGTCATAAAAATAATGTCATCTAGACTTGAGTAATGACCAAAACACATGTTTAAATGTGAGTAAAAGTTATTGAAAATGTATTGGCAAATTTTGTGTTTTTTTCAAGAAACCCCGATACAGAGGTGGGTAACTGAAAACATCATGAAACCTTTTTAACAGAACATAAAATTACCTATACAATTCGACAAATTTATTTTTACCGTCCAACGCTTTTTTGAGCCAAATACTGAAAAAAAAATTTTTCATTTACTGATTGGAAAAAGTATACCTAATATGAAAACCATGGCAAATACTTGTTTAGGCACAATTCCGGTAGCTTCCTCAAACAATCACTTCATAATTCCACAGATTTAAATGTATCCGGCCATTGCCAGTGTTTTCTTACGGCTCCGAACACACACACACACACACAAAGAGTCCTGTTATCAAACATGTAGAATGAGCAGAAGTGAACTTGAAAAATATTCCGTAATGTCATTTCTGATCTAGATGTTTTTAGGATTGAAAAAATGGCATGGCATGTGTTATTCGGCATAAAATATCGCTTTTGGCGACAAATATGACTTTTCGCTCATCTACGTTCATTTTACCAATTATAATTTTTTCCGTCACCCAGCTTCCATTGACTTCAACGGACTCACAATTCTATTAAAATATGGATTTTTAACTACATGGTCATTGAAAATTTCCGAAAGAGGTGCAAAACTTGGCACATTATAATTTTCCCCTATCTTCCCCTTTAGCATGTCGAAATTTCAAAGAACCCATCCTTAATGGGCGTTTACAAGAAAATGGCTCAAACGAGCTCTAGTTTATTTTGTAGTTGAAGGGTCATTCAGTCAGGACATTGCCGGTTTTTCAGTTTAATTTCATTCATATTGAATTATAAAATCGGTAAAGGATAAGCAAATGAGATCACCCAGTATCTTCCCGAAAATTTCACAGACGCTTCAGAAGACGATAAAAACAGTATAGCAATCGAAAATTTAGCGCGGAAAAGATAATTTTAGGAGATATGGGCCCCCGAAGGTCCATAAAGAGAGGTTATGGAATATCACTTTTGGAAACTGCAAACTGATTTAAAGAATAGCTTTTTACACTAAAATATTAACTGTTCACTCAATTAACGTTTAACTAATATTAAAATCACTTAATGTTCGATAAAGTCGTGAAAAAACTCCGATTACATTTCATTTAATTTTTCACATGAAATGTCAAAAATCAAATATTGCTGGTTGCATTGTGCTTCGATCTTGGAGTTTAATGGACATGCCACGTCGCCAACTATTCAAGTACATCGGGCCAATCAGGATTTTCGCAAAATTTTCACGAAATAATGACAAAATTATCACAGGTGCTTCAAAACTCGATAAATTTATATGCTCAATTGGATAGAAATGTTCGCGAGCGGAGCGAAGCGTCGCTTTATAAGGTTGATTAGCTTGCATTCAACTTGGATAGTAAGGTTAGCGAAGTTAGGTTAGGTTGTGTTCCTTCTTTTTACGTAAGAAATTGGTTGGATTTAAATGTTCGCGAGCGGAGCGAAGCGTCGCCTTGTAAGGTTGATTAGCTTGCATTCAACTTGGGTAACAAGGTTAGCTAAGTTAGCTTAGGTTGTGTTCCTTCTTTTTACGTAAGGAATTGATTGGATGTTTTCTCTTATGCCTGGCATACGAGAAAACATCCAAGCCAAATGCGTTTCTAAGTCCGGTTTACAATTACTTAAAACAAAATAATATGAAGTCACATTATTTTAATATGTTTGGTAACTTTCTAGATGCGGCACATCAACTCCATGCTTAATTTTCAAAAGCTATTATTAGACACTCCCAAAAAGCGTGGAGATATATTATTTGCATTTTAAACTTCTATTGATACATATATCCATCAGAACTTTCAGATCGTATTTTCATGCTGTAATAGTTATAATTTATATGCTCAAATATGTATGTCGCATTGAATTTCAGTACTTTCTTTTCCCCTTGGAGACATAAGCAACGTCGCATATCAATAAACTTCAAAATCCACGAGATTTGGATAAACATAACACAATCACCAACGTTTGATTTTTGACATTTCTTCTGTTGCATTATAGAAAAGTAATCGGAGTTTTTTCATTACTTTATCGAAAATTAAGTGAGTTTAATATTACTAAGACGTTGAATGAGTGTGCAGTTACTATTTTAGTGTAAAAATAAATTGTTTATATCAGTTTACAATATCCAAAAGTGATATCCCATAACCTCACTTTATGGATCTTCGGGGGCCCGTATCTCCTAATATTATCTTTTCCGCGCAAAATTTTCGATTGCTATACTATTTTTTATCATGTTTTGAAGCACCTGTGAAAATTTAGTGAAGATACTCATATTCTTGACCTATTCCATAAAATCTTAGATTTTCCCAGGCTTTCATAAAAAAATAATCCTGTTGAGAACATTAAGAGTTTTTATCGCAGGAATGGTATATCAGGATGCCAAAATTCAACTCAAATGTTATCGAAGAGCATTTTCTAGATTGATCAAATATCAAAATATATAATATATTTTCTTGATCTGGAGGCCTAATTGCCTGCGGTTTTCATACCTGAATTACTCCAGGTATGCATCCCACAGACCTCTTGACCCACTTTTATTCCGGAATCCAACAGTTGATCAATCAAAGATTAGGGTGAATTTGCCTGTCACCCTTTCTTGAAAAAGGGTTCACGAAGATTAGCAGGTGTGCAATTAAGTAGCAGATTTCGAACGATATTCCGACTTCGATGAAACAGTTGTCTTATAGGATTCGAAGCAGGAAGCAATCAGTGCCAAGGTTACATCGATCCAGCGGTTTGTGTTAAATATTATAAAGGTCAGGAGCAACTTGCCTTACCATTTAATATGAGAATGCGGCATCAAAAAATATTTAAATATATACCGTATTGATTCGCATTGTTAACGGTAGCCTCTGGAGGTCCAGATGACACTCAATGTTTGGTACTCTTGATTGATGTGACGTCACACCGATGACATTCACCTAGCGCGCTTATGGTTTCTTTTAAAGTAGTTGTCGTGAAATCCAATCAGATTTCGTTTATATTCATACCACTTTCAGTTAACATTATTACCTGTATCATACTAAATTTTTTGAATGATTTACCGGACCGAAAGCGAGATATTAGGCTTCAAAGTTGCAACGTTTAACACGTAATCCCTATAGTGAGCTACCGCGGACACCACATTTTAAGGGATAACTAAAAACCCTCCATTTAGATCTTTTTGAAAAACTAGTATATTATTAAAAAGTAAGTAAACAATTTTATAGAAAAAATTAAACACGCGTAGCCATACAGTTATTTAGTTATTGCCATAAGAAGTTTCTAAATTATTGCGTATGAGAAGTGCAAGAGAGGGAAGGCTGAGAATCGTGGCAACGCCTCAAGCGAGCGCTCGTGATTCAAATGAGCGAAAGCGCGAGAGTCTTGGGGGTTTGAATTGAACGCATATATTTATGAATAATAATTGTGAATAATTGCGTTAATATATACTGATGCATTTTAAACATAAACAAAAATGATTCAGATTTCCAAAAGGCTAATAAAATATAACGTATAAATCTACAAAAAATATAAACAACAATTAATGTAATATTACTTATTTTTCTAACTATTATATTAAATAATACTTGATTGACTAAACATTTATTTTTAAATCATTAATGATTTCAGTACATGCTTTCCTATTTTTAGTAACTCTATGTTTTCTAGTCTCCAATTTTTCAGTTAGGTGATTAATCACAGCTTCTCCTTCATCGTGTTTCAGAAAATCGTATGTTATATTTTGTTGCGCAATTTTTTTCAATAATTCCGTGATATAATTTTTTAAGGCACTTAAATTAGGTAAATTACAAAATATTATTTCGTTCTCAGGTCGCTCTGAAATACATTCTTTATATGATTTCATGTATGTTGATAATTCTGACTCTTTACTAATGGAGCGGAAATATTTTTTGCAAAATGTGAACATCATACATCGCTTCGTGGAAATTATCTGATGTTTCGTTTGGTATTGAATCTTTGGCTGATTTTGATAGCTCGAACATTCCTGGCCCTTTTCAATCTGGGAAAGTTTTTCTAAAAATAACTAAGTTATCCACAAATCATGGTAAAATCTTCTATTGAATTATTAGTAATCTCATCAAATCTCGCATTATGCACAACGGGTAAATTTGGAGTTGTAGATGAATTTAAAAATTCTTTAAATGCTACCAAAAAATCTCCAAAAAACTGAATTTATTGAATCGACTTGTACATCATTCAAATATAATTGACCAGAAATTGTAGTACATCCCGTAATTTTTGTCGCCACAGGATTGATGCTTCGTAGGGCTAACATATATATAAAATTCTCTACCTTCACATTTGGCGGCGATTTGTAAAATGTTATCAGTCATGCACAATCCAGATGTTTCTAAATCAAAAGAAACTATGGAATAATTTATTGATTCGATGTTTTTTCAATAATAGTGATGATGCTCTTAATTCGTTAATTCCAATAATTTCCAATATATTACATCTTCTGACTTTTCCTTTGAATTTCTTAACATTTCCCTTTTTTTTGGTCAAATCAACTCTGCGCAAATTTTTTCCTCTTGATGTCATCAACAGTCTTCTTTTTTTTATCTACATTCCAAATTATGTTTTTTTTCTTATTTTCAATAACGATACCTCGCCAATGTTTTTAGAGCAAACTGCACTGTATCTTGAACAACTACATGCGAGCAATCGTTGGATTGCGACGTTGCCAACAGTCCAGTCATGGCTTATTTAGTGTGTCATGCATGCTAGTTGCGTTTCTCAGTGTACAGTTCCCTTAAAAAATATCCCACTAATTCAGCGTTTGAACATGTATCGCGTCGCGCTATAATCGAGCCCAATTTGTGACACTGTTTGTAGCACGACAACAACCTTAAATGATAATTTGGCGATTTCAAGCTGAGAATGATGGTATCATATTTCATAGCTCTTGTTCAATAATTTAACAAGTTACCTGTTGAATAATTTACTTTCTACACAAAATATTATCATTCACGAATGTAAAATATACTTATTATTATCGTTCTTTAGTAGATGTAATAACGTCTTTGGTTATTTGGAATACTGAAATATGTAACAGAAAAATTATATTCCTTGTTTCTCAAACAAAGCTGAAAATTGGTATAGACATTATGTCATATTAACGGCATTACGTCATATTAACGGCAGATTTACCAATTTGGGGAAAATGTGGAAGTAAGTCAAGAATTGAGAAATCCATACGCTTCAATAGGTTGAAGGCATAATAGATAGAATTAATTTGTTGAAAATATAAACAGGATGTCCATAAAATCAGATGTGGAATCATCTGCGACTGAAAGATAAACCTGCGTCAATGTTACGAATGATTTCTGGTGAGTACTCTCTTTTGGAAAACATTCTTCTTTGCTTCATTCATCTTTATGAGTTCTTAATTAAGACTGGAATAGAAAATCAAATAACTATCTGAATGAAAATGCAAATTTTCAATTTCAGATTTTTTCTTTTGAGTTAGGACCTTTTCAGAATATCTATCAGATGTAGTTCAATGTCCAGCGTGGCTTTAGCCGGGGAAGTAGTTGTTTTCTGTTAGACATTCACAAAAAATAACTTCATTTTAATCGTGGATTTTTCAATTCACAGAAAAATCTTTCTATCAATATTCACAAAAAATAACTTCATTTTAATCGTGGATTTTTCAATTCACAGTAAAATATTTCTCTCGATATTCAATTGAGAATGTTTCCCTTTTCAAGATAGAATTACTTCAATACAAGTCATTTTCATTTATTCATTACCTGAAGTCAACTATGGTAAGTGAAGTGTATCTTATATCTTCATTTACTATTTATTCGAAATAGTTCTGAAGTTCGTAAGATAACTAGGGATACATCAAGACAATATGTCTTGTTCTGATACCCATTTCTTGTCTTCATACTTCATACCAATTTTGAATAGAATCGGATCATAAACACAGAGATCATCGCCCATCTTGGCCAATCTTTGTCCCTGAAAACCCCCACACACCAATTTTGAATCGAATCCTACAATAATCACAAAACTCGTCCGCCATTTTGTTTTTTCTCTAAAAAATGCATAATGCATTGTCACCGGATTTATGACCACCTGCCAAATTTCGGCTAAATCGGATGTCGGTAAGTGCTCTAAATGGATTACAAATTTTGAACCGGAAAGAATGACAGAATGACATACTAGTCTGATTAACAAGTCAAAAAACGGGTTAATTCTTGTTCCCAGTCCTAAAAATATGTGCGATAGCTTATTTGATTCGAAATGACGTCTAGAAAAATGTATCCGAGCATTTATTAGCACATAAGAAATTGCAATTGTTATTAACACAATAAGATGAAAAAAAAGATATTCAGTTTTTCGTTAATAACTCAAAAATTATTGATACTTACGAATTTTAAGATCCTTAAAGAGAAGGAAGTTTCCAATAAAAAAGTCCGGACTCCCGGAATTCTATCTCTATTATTTATAATTTTTATTCAATCCCGTAAATAATGTGCGCAACACCGCTGGAGACAGTATATCACACAAAATATTTTTTTATTGTATTAAATATTAATTAAAAAATTTGAAAAAATTATGGTATCATCAGAACACCTGAAAGAATAAAGCCCCGTTGAACTAATTTTTATCCAATCTCTGTTTTTACAAAAGTCGACATGAAGTTTAAATAATTGACCTATAAATTTGTTGCTCCTTGGAGCCCTTCTTATATACATACTCAACAAGATCACGTGATAAAAGTTCATTGGAGGTTTATATTTTGTTTGTTATAATTTTTTTAAATGAACAAAAAATGAAATATAAAAAAAAGTTGTTGATAAATGTTATTTTTTTTCTAATAATGGCATTAATTACCATAGGAAAAAAAATTGTTTACGTCATTTGTTAGAAAGTGTTCATAAACAAATAGACAAGTATAATATTAAAAAAAATATTTCTTACCATTTTATTGCCAAGAAAAAATTATGATTTAAACAAAAACTTGAATAATTTTTTTTATTGTTTATATTAGTTTTTTTATATTTCGTTTGTTTAACTAATCAATTGAGGAATTCTCTTTCAAAATCATTGGCATTTCTCTATAAGTTAACAAAAAAAATCTTTTTTTTATCAATAATTTCATTGTTTATTGAGTTAACAATTTGTTATAAACAATTTGTGTCCCTCGGTTTATTTTTTTCCAGGAAGTAAAAAAAAATTACAAAAATAGCCATATATAACAAAGTACTGAAAAAAATTTTCTTTAACTTTTTATAACATTTTTAAATATTACACGATACTGAAATCAAAGTGGCCTCTTAATTTTTCAAGTAACAAATAGATATAACTTTTAAATTATGAAAGATACGATAATGGACATTCAGGGCATTTTTGAAAAAGATTAATCAATCTTTGAAATGGATAAAAATCCAATTAAAATACAGCTGTGAACCAGAAGACAATTTTGGTTAGTGATAAAATATCTGCCAAATAACCTTTTACATCATACCCATATCTCTTATAGTTTAAATCATAAACTATTTCAATTAATATTTATCTAACTCGTGTTCCGTTATATACGATATTTCATTATGATGAAAAGTATAGAAATATAAGTAAATTTAAAAATTTAGAAGATACAGCTGAGAAAATTTGAAAAAATTCGAGTTAAATTCCATAATTTGATTAAAAAATTTAAAAAAAAGGCCTTTTAAAAATTTTTCAATAAATAATTTAGAAAGTAAAGATATTGCTAAATATAAATGAGTGCTGTAATATAAAATGAAATATCGTATATAACGGAACACGAGTTAGATGAATATTAATTAAAATACGTTTATAATTTAAACTATAAGAGATATGGGTATGATATAAAGGTTATTTGGCAGATATTTCATCACTAACCAAAATTGTCTTCTGGTTCACAGCTGTATTTTCATTTTTTAACAAGTTATAAGTCAAAAAAAGTATGAAAATGTAAAAAAAAACGAATTTTTATAAACAAATGTATGTAACAGCTGATTAGCAATCGTTACAAACTTGGATTTCTATCCATTTCAAAGATTGATTTATATATCCTTCACAAAAAGGACAGATTTTAGTAGTCTACTCGACAAGTTGAAAATGGTCTAAAATAGAGATACTGCTCTTAAAATCATGTGTGGTAGCTCATTGGATCCGGAATAACGCCTAGAAATATGTGCCAAAAGCGTGTATTAGCACATAAAAAATTGCAAAAGTTATAAACAACATGAAAAAAAAATGGCATTTCGTTTTTTGCCAATATTTCATAAACTATTTATATTTAAAAATTTCAAACAAAGAATCTGAAAAAAGAGGAAATTTCCAATAAAAAACTCCTTGCTCTTGGAACTCTATCTCCATTATTTATAATTTTTATTTAACGCTGAAAATGGGTCTCCGAGCGACATTTTTAGGTTGCACGCGCGGCTTCAAAAGCGAGTAATGCACATTAATTAATTTATTTAAGGTATTAAATATATTTTTTTTAATTTGAAAAAATTATGGTGTATTCAGAACACTATGAATAATCCATTCCCGTTAGAAATTTTACTTAAAGTTAAACGATTGTTAACTAATAAAATTTTCTCGAACTTCTGTCTTAATTGTAAATGAATTTTTTTTTTTAAATAATTGTCGTAAAAAGTTTTCGCTCCGTAGAGCCTTTTTTATATACATACTCAACAAAATCACGCCATAAAAGTTGAAAAACTATTCATACTTTGTTTATAATAATTTTTGTACTTGAACAAATACTAAAAAAAAATTTGGTTTTTTTTAAATTATCGTTTTTTTATTAATACAAGATATAAATTGATTTGCAAAAAAAAATTCCCGCCATTTGTTGATAAATTTTTTATAAACAAATTGATTATTTCAATATTTTTGAAATTTTTTTCTTCACAACTCCATTATGTTCAAATATTATGATTTTTGAAAAAAAAAATCCTTAATAACAATTTTTAATTGTTTATAATCGTTTTTTTATATTTCTATTTTTAAAATTAGTTAGGATTTTTTTTCTAAAAATATAATTATCCTTATTATTTTAATAACTTTGTTAGATTTTTTTCTGAAACTTCTGAAATTGAAAAAAACAACCATATATAACAAAGTATAGAAAAAAAAAAATTCCAATTTTTTATTGTACTTTGGGAATTGGAATTGGGAAAAATTGGGAAAAATTGGGAAAAATTGTTTTCTATATTTGTTATATATGGTTGTTTTGTAAATTTTAGAAGTTTCAGAAAAAAAATCTAACAAAGTTAAAAATTTGTTTATAACAAATTGGTAAGTTAATAAACAATGGAATTGTTGATAAAAAAATATGTATTTTTGTTACTTCATAGAGGACTGTCAATTATGATTTTAAGAAAAAAATAATTTCTCAATTAATTATTTAAACAATAGAAATATGAAAAAAACGATTATAAACAATTAAAAATTGTTATTAAGGAATTATTTTTTTTCAAAAATCATAATAATTGTAATATAATGAAGTTGTGGAACAAAAATTTTCAAAAATATTGAATTAATCAATTTGTTTATAAAAAAATTAGCAACAAATGGCGGGATTTTTTTTTTTTGAAATCAATTTAAATTAAAAAAAAAAATTAAAAAAAATATTTTTTTTTAACAACATTACTTGGATTTTTTAGTTTTTGTACAAGTACAAAAATTATTATAAACAAAGTATGAATATGTTTCTAACTTTTATGGCGTGATCTTGTTGAGTATGTATATAAGAAAGGCTCTACGGAGCGAAACATTTTTACGACAATTATTTAAACATTTTTTTTCATTTACAATTAAGACAGAAGTTCGAGAAAATTTTGTTAGTTAACAATCGTTTAACTTATTGAAAAATTACCTTCAAGTAAAATTCTCAACGGGAATACATTATTTATAGTGTTCCGAATACACCATATTTTTTTCAAAATTAAAAAAAAAATATTTAATACCTTAAATAAATTAATTAATGTGTCGTACTCGCTATTGACGCCGCGCGCAGCCTAAAAATGTCGCTCGGAGACCCATTTTCAGCGTTAAATTAAAATTATAAATAATGGAGATAGAGTTCCGGGAGCTGGGAGTTTTTTATTGGAAATTTCCTCTTCTTTCAGAATCTTGAAATTGAAATTTCTTAAATATCAATAGTTTATGAAATATTGGCAAAAAACCAAATGCCATTTTTTTTCATCTTTAATTGTTTATAACTTTTGCAATTTTTTATGTGCTAATACACGCTTTTGGCACATTTTTCTAGGCGTTATTCCGAATCCAATGAGCTATCACACATAATTTTAAGAGCAGTATCTCTATTTTAGACCATTTTCAACTTGTCGAGTAGACTATAGGTTAGGTAGACAACACAAGCAAAACTCTCGATTTGAATTAGGCGCCAAATCATACGAATGCTTTAACCAATCACAGAGCGCGTCCCCGTGCATTTTACTGTAGTATGTTTTTTTGCATGTCTCTATGCGGCTTTAGCGCCAACACAAAAGGAATATTATGGCGGTGGTATATCGATCAGATGAAAACGAAACATGTGTTGGACTAGTAGATATAATTTTTTTATTAAGACATGCTACCATTTTCGTTAGATTTTTTATTGGGAGTTTTTCATTAGGCATTTTCCAATAACAATGGATCCTTCAGTGGCATTGGTTTCGGACCATTTTCTATTTATTGTTCGAACATCGAAAATATCCTATGTATATATCCAAAGGATTATTAACGATATACCTACCAAGGTACAAATGACCAGTCGCCATCGAAAAACAAAAGAACAATCATTAATTATCTTCTGAAGTGATATTGTATCCAAATATTCCATATAATTTGAGGAAACCCGATACTTTTACGCTAAACATGTGTTTTTTGTGCGATTCCCAAATTACAAGACCCACGCATGGGTGGAAGTGTCTCCGTCATGTGTTGACACATACGGCTTTTTATGTGAAACAAGGGGTCGGATGATGCAGCCCTACCAATTTTTTTCGGTGTGTGAAAACGATATTCGTAAGCGTATTGATGAACAGTTTGTAAAAACAGTAGAAATGAATACTCGATTTCAGTAGCGTTTTAACGTATTTATATTCGGCAGAGCCGGAACCATTATATTTGGCATTACGTTCCTTTTTTCTCTAGCAGTGGATATACAGTGCTTCTCAAAAGTCCCTTATTTTTGGAACGATTATACATAAACAAGTGAAATTTGGAAACTGAATATTAAAGGTTGTAAACTTCCCTACTAGTGATGATAGATGACGAAATCGTCAAAGATGACGTCACAAGGCCATTGTGACCAATAATTTTAAATGGAACCCCACGGTAAGCGACACCTCTTTTAAAAGGTATCGAAAAAACCTATTCAATGATACTAATTTTGTTTGTGTTTATGGCAGTTTTAATGGCTCATTAGTAAACATTAAAATTTAAATTCTATTCAGTATGATATTAATTACAGATATTAGAATCGGTATCCACTTGAAGAAATTGCTCGAAGTGACCTCCATTCACTTCCTGACAGTGAAATATCCTATTTTTAAACTCTTCTCGTACTTTTGCAAATGTGTCTGCGGAAACAGCCTCACATTCTGCAACAATACGTTGTTTTAAAACGTCAATATTGTCAGGTTCAGTGGCGTAAACCTTCGATTTAAGGTAACCCCACAGAAAAAAATCCAAAGGTGTGAGGTCCGGTGATCGAGCTGGCCATTCCGTTGAACCTCGTCGTCCAATCCATCTACCACGATACTCCTCATCCAAATACCGTCTTACTGCACCGTAATAGTGTGGAGGAGCACCATCCTGTTGGAATAGTATTTCCAAATTGCCGAATTCATCTGGATTATCTTCCATTCAAGGATTAACGGTTCTATTGCGTTTTGCAACAGCTCCAGATGAACCTCACCAGTTAAATTAGTATTTGAAAAAAGAGGCCCAACGATGTGGTTTCCCAGGATACCTGCCCAAACATTCACCTTCTGGTGAGGATTTGCGTCACTCCAGTACCTCACATTCTGTGTATCTACATTTCCATTTAGATAGAAAGTACTTTCGTCACTAAAACAAATTGTTTTGACATAGTCTGGCTGTTGGTTAATTTTAGTTTCCACATTCTCACAAAATTCTAGTCTTCGGTCTGGGTCGTCGTCTGAGAGTTGATGAACCATTTTTGATTTGTATGGATGAAATTTGTTTTCTTTCAACACCCTGTGTACTGTACTTCGACTGACTTCACAGGTAGATGCAACGTGAGTTGTTGAAGAAGTAGGATTGACTATTACTTCTGCCAGTATATAAATTTTTTTCTCATCAGAAATTTGTGGTCTGCCAGATCGTTCTGCATCATTAATACTACCCGTTGTTTCAAACTTACGAAGAAGCTCCCTTAAATAAGTCCTCGAAACGGGGCGATCGAGAAACCTCTCATTAAAAATGCGTTCTGCTGCATGAATATTTTGTCCAGTTTCACCAAGAATTAGGGTCGCTGCTACTTTATCACCTAAAGCACGTACCACTTCGCTTCTTGAAGCACTTAAACGTTCGGATCAGAACAGTTTAACAAATTAATAAAATGTACAAAAATATTAAAAGTACCAAAAGCTGCTAAAACAGTTAAACGTTCGATCAACAATACACAAATTATTAAATGTACAAAAACATGGACAATTACAAAAACTTCGAATTAGGGATACTAACAACAACGTCAGTTTATTTGACAACTATCCAGAGGCGGAGCTTGAATTTGGAATTTTAGTATTAACTGATTTAATTCATCACAGCTTTGCGTTTTTTAAAAACGAGTTGCCAAAACTGCCATAAACACAAACAAAATTAGTATCATTGAATAGGTTTTTTCGATACCTTTTGAAAGAGGTGTCGGTTGCCGTAGGGTTCCATTGAAAATGATTGGTCTCAATGGCCTTGTGACGTCATCTTTGACGATTTCGTCATCTATCATCACTAGTAGGGAAGTTAACAACCTTTTATATTCAGTTTCCAAATTTCACTTGTTTATGTAAAATCGTTCCAAAAATAAGAGGAGGGGAGCGGACTTTTGAGAAGCACTGTATTATAACATATGAAGCATCGCCAAATGGACTTCTCATTTCTATACATCATAGGGATAAACTAAAACGAAATCTGATGAATAAGAACTCCGTAGAAAAAGAAGATCAATATAAATCTTATAGAAATTTCTTGACCAAACCAATCCGAGAAACCAAAAATAACTTTTATACCAACTAAATATCTGAGGCAAAAAATGACATGAAAAAAATTTGGCAAAATATAAACGAAATAATAAATAGTAACAGAAGACAAAAATCAAATAAATATGACATCGAAGGAGAAAATGGCAACGAAATATCAACAGACGAAGAAAAGGCTAATCATTTCAATAAGTTTTTTGTTGAGATTGGCGAAGATATGGCAAGTAGAATGGAAAAACCCATATCATCTGTTAAAGAAAGCTACGAAAATATAACCAACTCGATATACCTCCACCCAGTAACAGAAAATGAAGTAATCGGTATTATATCTAATCTTAAAAATAGTACTTCAATTGGCCATGATAAGATCTCTGTAACCCTGATAAAAAAACTACACATCTTCTCTTTAGAACCCATTTGCCATATTCTAAATTTAGTATCTACAAGTGGAAATATACCAAAATCATTCAAAGAATCTAACACGTCACCGATTTTCAAATCTGGTGATGAAAAACTAGTAACGAACTATAGACCCATAACTATCATTAATAACTTTTCAAACATTTTCGAGTAATGTATCAAGAATAGATTACTTAGCTTCTGTAATACTAATATATTTTCTCCGGGTCACATTACGGTTTTTTAGAAAATAGGTCTACCGAAAAAGCAGTCTTTGAAGTAGTCAACAAAATCAATGATTGTTTCCAGAATCAGGAAAAATGTATAACAGTATTTTTGGACCTGACCAAGGCATTAGATACAGTGGACCACAGTATACTCCTCCAACGTTTGACTGACATAGGTATAAGGGGTGTTGGACATTTTTAGGGATTACTTGACAAATAGAGCACAGACTGTCTAAGTGAACAACTCACTCAGTAACCCACTACCAGTTACTAGGGGGGTACCACAGGGCACTGTTTTAGGACCTATTCTATTTCTGGTATACATCAACAATATATTCAAGATATCAGATTTCAGTGGCAAAATAACATCATTTTCGGAGGTTTATGCCCAGGCTGAAACAAACATAAAAATCATTTTTAATTGGCTTAGTGATAACCTGTTGAGTATGAATGAAAAAAAACAAATAATTGCACTCATTCTACCAATAGAGACAGACCAAATAATTTTTTTATAAAAATTCATGAATCATCTTGTACTATCATAACTGCAGCTGTCCTACTATAAATGAAACAGATACAATAAAGTACTTAGGGGTGATGGTTGACCAATACCTACCTTGGAATAAACATATTGAATATACCGTGATCAGACTTCGTAAATTGATATATACATTCTATCAACTCAGAAATTTACTTAATAAGAAAATGAGAATGACAGTGTATAGTGTATGAAAAAAAACGGCGGTATTCTACTCAGACGTTATATCAGGAAACTGGATTATTAAGTGTAAGGCAACTATATGCCTATCAATGTTTGCTATGGACTGCCAGCTCCTCAATCACATTTGTACAACAAACATATGCATATGCGTAAGTCACGCAGTAAAGTTTCCTAGATGCAGGCTTACGCACAACCAAAAGTTCATCACGTTCCTTGGACCCAAACTTTACAACGCTTTAGCTACCTCGTTGAGAGGTATTCAAAATAAATTCAAAATAGAATTGAGAAATTATTTCAAAAATAATTATGGAATCCTAGAAGCGATACTAGAAAGATGATGATATATCCATCTTTCAGAGCTCATCTCAATCTCTGATATTTCTCCCTCCTCTATCTCTCTCCTTCTCGCTCCCCCTTCCTCTCTCTCTCTCTCTCTCTTCATTATATAAATAGCTCTTGTTATGGACAGAAATACTTTTCTTTTTTGCTGACTACAACACAAGCATAGCTTATTAGGTGGCCATAAACTAGATAGTTTTCCAGTAATAATTCAACCTGTTCTCTCTGTTTCACTTTTACTTTCAGTGACTCAATGAGTCAGATTGTAATATAAAAAGATATATTTCAAATTACTTCTTGTAAACCAATATGTAAATCTGAACGAATAAGCTTACTTATCGTTTTCGTTAAAAAAAATACGGACGCCACAAAGCAAAGTAAATCCATATGACAGCTACTGACAGGTGTTAACTGTGCCAGAATGGTGTGAACGAAAATCACTAGTTTATAAGACGGTACATCTAAGCAACTTACTACTGGTCTCAAACTTAAAATATGCTTATGAGTTTTGCGAACACCTTATAACGTATATTCCTCAGTGATACTGAGAATATAAAAATTGACACAGAAACATTGAGTATATGCTATAATCATATTCACAATAAATTTTTCAGAACTCCCCCTTTTATTTCTGTGTTGCCAAAACTGATATGAATTGAATCTAAAAAAAACAATGTGTATTTTCAAAGGAATACTCCATAATTTTATTGATTATCGATGTCTTAAATACTGAAAAGGGTAGGTCACTATTTGTATTGTATTATTTTTTGTCAATTTTAAAATATTTCTGTTTTTAAATTTGTTTTATTCAGAATGTCTTGTATTATTGTCATTCGCATTTTTTCTATGTTTGTGAACATATTCATATGTCACATGAAATGTGAATGCATTATGTATTTTTACATCGACAATATTCTGAAATTAATACAACTTTTTATTGTCCTTGTTGTCGTTATTCCAATATCCAATAGCTCATAATCCAGTAACAAATAACCCGGAAAGGTTCATTTCGATTGATTAGTTGAACGATAGAATTGAAAAAATATGGAAATAATAATCTTGTTATGTTAACTACAGAAAAAATATTGAGTTTTAGACAGAAGAATATGAACATGAACTTTAATTTCTAGTATGGTTCTGTATTTTTTTCCAGTAATTTTTGTTGTGTGGAAAGATGAAAAATTGCACTGTTCATGTAGACAGTTTTTTCAAACTTTTCGTGAGCCAATGATGATTTTTTATTATCATTTTAATCTGGTATCAGGTATATTTTCGATATTAGGTGATAAGTCACCAAGACAGTGGAATCACAGTAATGAATCGATTTGAATAAAAATCTGCATTAATTGATAAAAAATAACTGCCACATCAGAAGTATCCTTTGTCCCCCTTTGAGAATGAACATTGAATTATGAGTGCACTTTTCTCGTGTCCAAATGGCAAGACGCCATAAAAAATCGTAGATACCGGTGTGACGAGTTTGAAGAAACAATCGTATAGCGAGTAACGTCCCGTTTGGGAATGTATATATTCGCATTCTGTTTATCAAATTTACATACCGGTTACCGACCAACGTATTTTCTACACAATGCGAACTTTTTTGTGAAGGAACCCTTTTTCTGGCCTTAGCTCTTGTTATTTCCATACTAGAGATTAGAAATACGAATGTTTGTTGTTTGAAATTTTTTGAGTTTGCAGTCTTCCTCCGTATGAAAATGAATGAGATTGATAAATAATGTATACAAATGTAGAAATGCACACTCAATTCATTTAATACATTGTTATCTACACCATGTACCTAAACAAAAGATTTATATTCCACTTGTATCCTAGAATTCATATGAAGAAGTCAAATGAATCATTTAGATCTCCATAGACTGGTGAAGAAAGTCATTCAAAATATTCAACTTAAAAAATATATCAGGATATATTGTTTTTTCTTGAAGAAATGATACGTATTCACCAATTTCTTTCAACTATCAACGATATCCCACTATAATTTTAATAAATTATTTTTAAAAAATTACAATTTTACCGTTACCACACGCGGTACACCATAATTTCAAACACATTCATGACCCACGGGGGTAATTGAATAATTATTGGTTCTAATATTTCTAATACCAAATGATTCAAATCGATTTACAAGTTGGTACTTTTTGAGTGCATTTATTTCTCGAATCTTATCCAATTATTTTCGATAACAAAGCTTTAATTTCTATGATTGCGTCCAAATTAATTATATTTGTGGGGTTGCAGGGTGTTGGACAAATAAAACTATTCTGCATCTTCGCTAATGTTTCGCGAGTATATTTCTCGCTCCTTCAGCGCTATAATATAGAAGGAGTTTCGTTAATTCACGACTATATTGGAACAATGGAATTAAAGTTCTATATGTAAAAAAAGTCAACCTATCTTAGGCGTAATCAATCGTTCAAAGTACTTCATTGAAGGTGTTCCAGATAAACTAAGCTTTAATGTTTTTTTTTTTTTGATTGAATGAACGGTTCAATAATTTCGTTAGTCCAAAATTTATTCGAAAATATGTTGTGTTTTCATCCAGATGTCAAAAGGGGTATGTGTATGTCAAAAATCAAACCACAACTTTTTGTGAAAATCGTATTTATATCTAGAAGATCACAAATGTTAATAATTTCGAGATTATGCAAGCAGCCAAATTTGCCCATTTCTAGGTACATATAGAAAGTTTTTATTCATATCAATGTGAAATATTGCAGATATAATGTAGTAAAGGGGTCGCACGTATATATTATAACATAATTTCATTTTAATCATGGTCGTTCAACAGATATGTCTCGGTGTTTTCACTAGGCGTATCTTAGATTTATGGGTAAGCTACATAAGTTGGCAAACAATTTATGAAGGAAAACACACCTCATATGAATCATCTAATGCCTCTGTTAGAAACCCGAGTTGTTGACAGATTGATCGTAAAATGCCTACGCATTTTTGGATTATATTCATAAATTCAGAAAACTTTCCAACAAAGACAAAGTACTTCTGCCAAAGAAACCTAATATTTTTGAAATATTTTATACGAATGTTGAAGATATTGAGATTTAACACTGCCCCATCGTTATGAACAATAAAAAAATGATATCGTATTGAACATAAATTATACCACGACATGAATTATGAAGTGTCATCCATTACCTACTTCGTTCAGATTATAACGTACACTCGGTCGGATTCAGAGTACATTTCTCCTTTCTGATTTGATCAAGATAACTAATCACCTGATTGATAGTGTTGAAAATATATTTCGAACTACTAGTCTTCATTAGGGTCTCGGTCGTTCGTTTAATTCACTGTTTAATCACTGTGAATAGAACAGACACTTCTTGAATTACTAGAGTTTTCGATGTATTTTATATATAAGCAATCAAGCTTGCTTGAAGGCAAAAGCTTGATGTGGCTTGAGAATCATGGTTTTTGATTAAACAGCTTGATGGGTGATATCAAGCTTATCTTCTTGATTTTGATTCTTATCAGATTACAATTTCGTTGAAGTTGCCCTTTATGATCCATTGCACTAGAACTGAATTCAAATTGAAGTAGATTAAAAATTGAGAAGTTGATTTCCTGTGAGCCACGGTTTGTAGAATAATATTTTTTCTATATTTTCATTGAGTTATTTAGGTCATAAAAAAGCATAACAAGTGTAGTTCCATATAATTGGTTTTGTTTGGTATGAAATGTATTTCTGAAAATTAGCGATTGCAAAGAAGCTAACTTATCACGACTTATATCTGAGAATAAATTCAACTAATAAATTCAAATACATTTCTGAAAGTCTGCACTTATTATTCTCTCTATTTTGCACTTCATCATAGGGGCTTACTTAGCTAACTTCCCCAAACTTTACTTCAAATAATGTATTTGTTGGATTTATATAATTTGGGAATATTTGTTTAATAACCCCGATTTCCCACTGTTTCTTTTGATATTCATAGAATAAACGATTATTTTTATCAGTTAATAAAGTGCATTTTCCAAAAAAATAAGAAAAATACAGCAACATTTCCATTTGTTATCTTTCAATTATTGTCAATTTACTATTATATTAATATTACCTATTTTTAACCGACGAAACCAAAAAGGAGGAGGTTCTCTATTCGACGCGTATATATTTTTTTTAATGTATGATCACGCACAACTTTTCACAGAGCGGTTCGATTCCGATTTATTATATATTACTTTCGACAAAATGTTTCTATTTGTGAGCTACGAAGAAGATATTTGATCTGCTACAGAAATATTATATTCATTTAACAATTCCAATTTCATGAATATACAGTTTTCCCGTCAATATAATAAAATAAATGAGAATAAGACAACGGCGTTGATTATAATAACTTCTATTATTATAGTATTCAAAGAATACTGATGACTCACTTGGCAATCAGAAATCTATGAAGTAAATACTTCCTCTTCAATTTGCCAAGTTTTTCATTGGTACAACCGTGAATATTTCACATGTTTGAAGGTTTCCTTCGATCTAGACTGAACAATTTGTAGGACATTCTGCATATCATGTTTCTGAAGGAAAGTTATGACAATGGATATCACAAAAAAAATATCAATGTCACATTCCACAAAATCAGTTTTATAATTGTAGCATAGATGTTATGAATATTCTGCGAGGGTAGTTTTTTCCTACACAAAATTACGAAAAGTTGATAAGTGAGGAAAAAATGTAGTTCTTCCACATTTGACTATTGCTGGAACTATATATCCACGCTACCACTCTGACCTATGAGCTTGGTCAGTTATCCATGCGTTGTTTTATTTCTCGAACCAAACCAGAATGACATCTTCTTGCAAAGATTTGTGGATAGTGAAGTCGATCTATAAGGTATGAATACATATCGAGTTGTAATTATATTGTGAGTTACTTTAATTTTGATTGAGAATTGTTCAGACCATCTTTTTACATTTCTCAAACAATTATTTCGATTACTCTCGTTTCGGATGCCCATCGTCTTAATGGATTTGAAAGGTTTTCAAAACGTTTCGAATGCTTGTATCTGCAATCGTCTTCAGCTGAATACTGACAAGTTCAGGTGCTACTTACCAATTTATATGTCTGTCGTTGCAATTGTGCGTGTAATTCCGCCATGTGCAGTGGTGCGTGTAATTTCGCGTGGTGTGGTGGTGCTTGAAATTTCGCGTCTCTGCAGTCCGCCAGAAAGAACAATTAGTGGTTTCCATACGTTCTTGATATCAACGCTTGGTTGATCAGAGGCGTTATTGGCTTCGATGTAGGCGGCCTCTCTGAACTTTCGTTTGAACCAATGCTCCTCTCTATGTGGAACACTTGCTTCGTCCCATAGAATTCGATGGTGCTCAGTCCAGGCGTGATCAGCAATTCCCGATTTTGACGTTTCTCCACGTTGGGTCCATTTCTTGTGCTCATCCAATGTTACCGATAACGGCCTCTTTGTCTCTCCAATGTAGGAATCTCCGCATTCACATGGAACTTCATAAATGCAATAGTTACTGATATCATTTTTGTTGTCAGGTTTGGTCTTGGTTCCAGTTCCATTCAGTTTCTACGAAGAGCCAGAGACAACACCCAGTTTCTACGAAGAGCCAGAGACAACAACATCATCCCAGACGGTTTCCAGATAAAGTCACAACGCATCATGGAGCGGGACAGTCACGCACTAATCAGGTCGCAGATCAACTACCACCGTTGAAAGAAAGAGATGCTGCTACAGGATGCCACAGCCAGATTCCAAGAAATCAGAGAGTAGGAGGACAACAACCCATATTTGCCAAGATTGAAAAACAAGCGCGAAATCCGTCAGGAACAAGAGAGGAGGCATCAGAAGAAATGGAATCAAATAGCAGGAAGAACACGGTCACCACAAATCAACATCGAAGGTAAAAAAACCATTATTGATATCTCAACTTAACCCCTTACAGAAGTAGAGGAGTCACTGCTCGAAAGGGGATTGAACTTTGCAGTTGCACCAAAAACAATACCTATCCTGGACATTGTAAGCTCTGTAGAGTCAACCAGTAGCAGAATGCATCCCATCCAGGCAGAAGAATTCAGATGGAAAGTGAAAGAAACACTCGAGGAGGGGAGAAATCCCCGGAGTAGCATCACTGCAGGGGAACAGAGAGCCCTAAAAATCCTACAAAAGGATTCATCCAAAAAGATTTTTCCAGCCGATAAAGGAAACTCCACGGGTATCATAGACACCACAACATGTGATGAAAAGATAGAGTCGTTACTCCACACAGGGAACTATAAACTCTTGAAGAAGGATCTAACACCCACTATAGAAAGGAATATCTACAACATTCTGAGGAAATTTAAAATTTTCATTCCAGACAACGAACGATCTTATTTGACGCCACCCTACAGCAAAACACCGCACCTCTACGGGCTTCCGAAAATCCACAAACCAGACATACCACTAAGACCGATCACCAGCTCCCGGAACTCACCAACCTTCAAGTTATCGAAATACCCTTACAAGGAAATAGCGGTTCATACGTCAAGAATTCCACGCATTTCGTAGACACCATCACAGAAGTTGAACTTGGACCAGAAGATCGTTTCATCAGCTTCGACGTGGAGAGCCATTACACCAATGTCCCTATATAGGAATCCCTTAGCATCATCAAAAGGAAACTTGAAGAGGATAATCAGCTCCACGAGAGGACTGACCTTCCCATCCAAGCAATATTGGAATTACTGCAGTGCTGCGATAAAAGGACCGATTCTTCTCTCAAGTCGACGGACTCCCGACGGGATCTTCCCTTTCTCCAATCATCGCCAACATATACATGGAGTGGTTAGAAGAATTGGCTATACGGGAGGCAGAATACAAACCAAAGCTGTGGTTGAGGTACGTGGATGACACTTTCATTATATGGAATCTGCAGGATTTCTTCTCAAGAATCAACAGAATCAGGGATTCGCATTTTACTTATGTAAAACAAGTGGGCCCCTTCATAAAATCAAATTTGTATGGAAAAAATTCATACAATTAAGTGTACTTCCTCAACTTTTTTCATCAAACACTGCAGAAACTATTTTCATAGATGAAGTATGTATATACATATCATATACACCAATTTTTTGACTATCTCTCAATAAACTGTAGTCGATTCAAGAAAATTATGGATCATTTTTGCAATAGCGAAAACGCTTCAAGCCAAAAAATATGGCGTCAACCTTGAGAACACATAGGCTTTATGCAAAGTCGTAAGTAACCTTTATTCCAGACTTTGAAGTCCATTTTCCTTATCTTGGGATTTCAGACCCTTTCACGTTGTGGTCACGTGATGAAATACAAATTTGTTATGGGATGTTTTTTCATGAAATATGTCTATACGTTCCATTCTCTGGTTGGATTGGAATCGTGGATAATAAATTTATATTGTTGTTATTCGATATTCTGAGCAGAAACACTAAAATGATCATTTTAATTCCTAATACGGAGAAAAAATAAACATTATTTTCTAGTTCTTATTTATGGTTAAACCAAGTATATCTGTCTAGCCTATACCTAGTTACTCAAAGAACACGATATATACTACAGAACCCCGTAATAAGTATTTATTTTGAAATTGAAGTGTTTATTCTCGAATTGAACATAAAATAACAGTGGTATTGAAAATAGTACGCGATAATTGTATTCAGTGCACATGTTGCCATTATAATATCCATGATAATGTTATCTCGGTGTAAGGAGGGAATCTCTATCCGAAGAGAAATAGCCAATCATAACATTTTAAATATCAAATGGTGTGTAGTAATTGGCGTTCCGAATAGTATGAAAGTAATCTTAGAATGCTAACTTTGCAGAATGCCGTGCTCGGAAATATCCAATTCAATTTGTTTGCCAATTGTGACTACCTCTAAAAAAATCAAGATATGATTTACTTAAAAACTTTAATTCGACGTTTCCGGATGCCGCAATGATTAGTAGTAGCAGTAGTTTACCGCTGGCGACAGACGAAGCTTGTTGAACGCAGCTTATCTATGCATTCATTCTGTTCATTCTGTCAATCCATCCATTACCGGCATAACCTAACAGAACCCTGTTTTGTATTGCCTCCGTCGATGGTTAACACTTATTTGCTTTCATATTTCATTCATAAAAATTGATGATGAATGTTTTGAAATAGTTGGCGTCATTAAAAGACGTGGAGCACATAGTAGAATATTCTTAAGTGGGAACATGATGGCTCTGATCTTTGGTCTTTGGGAAGTGTAGGTTCGGATTATATTCCCATTCTGGCAGCTTATCGATAGTAGTTGGTGGTATACCTGTATGGTTTATTGCTTCTATTCGAATTTATACCTGTAATTTTATAGATTTATAAAATTGAGCTCCGGAATAAATTATTTGAAGAGAGTAAATTGTATCATGTCATCCTCATCCGAATCGATTCGGGCTTCAATATCTGATAATAGACCAAGTTACTTTGAGGAATTTATTTATGGTAACTTTGACTTCGTTGTAGACATTAAGTCTTATTAGACAAATATTGTAGTAATCTCGCCCCCATTGTGGAACAGTAGGTATAAACTAGGACTAAAAATGACAGGCAACTTAATTGGTGTCACAATGGGTAATGTAGAGTGTATAGTAGACCTGTTTACCGACTTGTTTATTTCCTGACTATGTGTACAAACATGAGGTAATAATTAGGTTAATATTTACTAGAAAGTATTCCCTGAAAGTTCAAGTATTTTGAACACATTTTGCTGGTCACGTTTAGGTGAAATTTAACCTTTTAAATAACTCTATTGACCCATGAGCCTGTGAAGGTATATTTGATGTTCATAACAAGTAATTTGATACTATGCACTACGCCTATTAAGTTTATGGTTTTTGAAATAGATCTGGTGGTCTCAGTTACGGTTTTCATAACTCGAATTATAACTTTGGAGTTAGTTAGTAGTTGAAGGTACAATATTTGGTCAGAATTAGGTGAATTCGGACTTCTTCAAGCCCTCTGCTTGGTATAATTTTTCTATAATATTAGTTGGGTATAGGTTGAGGTACAGAGAGGCTGAAGAGCCATATCGACCCCCCCCCCTACAATCTACTTTCACCGAAAGTTAGGAAGTACTTCTTATGTGGATGAATTAATCGATGAGTTTTCTTCCGTAGTTGGAAAGTTTAAAAACACGCTTTTCTAGCAATATGAACTAAAAAGTTAAAAATAATAAGAATAAAGTAATTGGCCAAAAAATTATCTTTAATGTAAAAAAAACTCTAGTTACTTCAAGCACCCCATTAACATTAAAGATATTTTTTAGTCAATGACTTCATTCTTATTATTTTTAACTTTTATCAAAAGCGTGGTGTTTTTAGTTTTTTTTCAACTACAAATTTTATTAGTGATCTGGCGAATTTTCTCGTTTTCTCGTAGATGTTCGAACTCGTAACAATTTATATACCATCGTGTGGAATGACTTTCAATTGAAATTGAAAATAAACATGAAACAGTTGATTGATCACTGTTTACCCAGCTCTGGCGAGATCAGTCAATCCCCGATAAACAAAACATATATTTTTATGCCAACCACTGCTTTGTGTATCATATTCCCACATTCGGGGGTATCGAGATGCCCTAAAATGTTGTTTTAATATTCACATGTTCAGCAGGAACTTATAGGTTTTCATCACGTGATTCATTCGGCTAGCATAACACACCCAAAATTCCACCCTATACGCTGATGTAGGTGTCTCCGATATCTGTCCCACTCTCATTTGCATTCGACCCGCTAAATATGCCTTTCGTTTCTGAAATATCCTTCTTTCACGAAGGGTAGTGCGCTATTAAAGCCTTTATAGCCTTTGTCGTAAGTTCAACTTTTCTCGCCATCTTTCGAAGTCGTGGCAATATTCTGAAGATGTTGTATTTTGGTAGAAAAGACGCCTCAACGTGAAGCAAAGCTAGATGAAACACTTGAGTTTGTCTGAAATTAAAGAAAGGCTTAAGGGCAACGACCCTTCCTAATCTTAGAAGTGTTAGATCCACTAAGTTTATTCTACGATACCACAAATATTTAATCTTGTGCGTTATTTTCATTTGCCGGGTTGCTTACATCATTCTCTTGGAAAATAGATATGTTTTGTCGAATCAGTAAATAGACGTACGGAGGAATGAAAGTTGTTACAATGTAGCTTCGATAGGGGCTCGTAGGTAAACAGATAATGTATTCTGTTATTGAAATATGTCCGAGACTTTCAGGGACACGTTGAAAAATAATTAATTGATCTGAGCAGATATTTTATTGGTTCAAATATTTATTTGTCCCCATAACCAGTTTTACTCTAGTCAATTATAATTTGGTGGTGCCAAACAAATATTGTCATTGTCGCACAGCAAAATAATGTTGGTTCAATATGTAACTCTTCTATACAATATTCGAATCTGCAATTCAGTGAGAATAAACAATGATCGTTGCGTGATGGATATGTGATTTGCATATACAGACACACAGTACCTCAACCATCCATACTAAAATAAATTAGTCGCATATGACAATATGATACAAGATTAGTCAATATTCAGCTTCCATAAAAAAAAAATAGAGAATTAAATATAATTAAACAAATTGAATTCTTTCAAAAAAACTTTATAAAAAAGCAAAACAAGAAGTGTTTACTAATCAAAATAAAAAACATAATCTGAATTTTATTGCATATTCCGGCCATCCTAAGAAAAAAAATCCGCTTTCTTACGTCAAAACAACATCAATATCACATACAAAACGGATAATAATTTTGGTAAATTTATTAAGAACAATAAAGATGAAACCGATAAATATAGAGTTGGGGCCTTTTCAGAATATCTATCAGATGTAGTTCAATGTCCAGCGTGGCTTTAGCCGGGGAAGTAGTTGTTTTCTGTTAGACATTCACAAAAAAATTATTTCATTTTAAACGTGGATTTTTCAATTAACAGAAAAATCTTTCTATCAATATTCAATTGAGAATGTTTCCCTTTTCAACATGAATACCCCACAAGAGGTTATCTTGACGATGGCAGATAGTGACTAAAGTTTATCTTTCAGTCGCAGATGATTCCACATCTGATTTTATGAACATCCTGTTCATATTTTCAACAAATCAATCTATCATACCCCATGACAGGTTTTAATGTCAGAAAACACTAATTTCAAAGTGTGTCTCCAAAAGAAATGATTCTAACTTTTTCCATCTTTGCAAAGTGAGATTGCTCCTTGAAAATGTGTTTCCCATTTCTTCCGGTCTTCCTGATGATCGTGGAAGCGTGAAATAGATTTTCGTCGATAAAAATGTATTGAAGACCTAGTGAAGGCGATGTCTCTCCTGCGTCGATGTTACGAATGATTTCTGGTGAGTACTCTCTTTTGGAAAACATTCTTCTTTGCCTCATTCATCTTTATGAGTTCTCAATTAAGACTGAAATAGAAAATCAAATAACTATCTGAATGAAAATGCAAATTTTCAATTTCAGATTTTTTCTTTTGAGTTAAGGCCTTTTCAGAATATCTATCAGATGTAGTTCAATGTCCATCGTGGCTTTAGCCGGGGAAGTAGTTGTTTTCTGTTAGACATTCACAAAAAAATAACTTCATTTTAATCGTGGATTTTTCAATTCACAGAAAAATATTTCTATCAATATTCAATTGAGAATGTTTCCCTTTTCAACATGAATACCCCACAAGAGGTTATCTTGACGATGGAAGATAGTGACTAAAGTTTATCTCTCAGTCGCAGATGAATCCACATCTGATTTTATGAACATCCTGTTTATATTTTCAACAAATCAACTTGTGGCTCTTGTGCAAGTTTTTACATAGGCCAAACAGGCAAAAAGCGAATATAAAAAAAGGAGCTGTTTCGTCCTTAATAAAATAAATGAAACTCGAATGAAAAACATTGTTTTGCTAATGAGTATGAAATGTTACATATAGAAGTGCAAGGTTGTAAACTCAACCTTCTAGAAAGTTTAAAAATCAATAAATGCATAATGTTCCAATATTTGCTTAATGACAAGATAAATTCAAATAATTTTCCTTTCCCCATTCTATTAAACATCCCTAATTAGATTTATATATCTACCACTACTTCCTTTTATTATTTAACATGGTGATTGTGGACTTAGTAGACTCTCGACCTGTAGAAGCTATAGGGTCGTGGTTTTGTAAACCCAATTAGTGAAAAACATTTACTGAAGTGAGTGTCTTTCGTTTGATCTCGTTATTGGTATTAGTAGTTTTACTATTCTATATTCACGTGTTTTGAAATTGTATAGTCTTCAATATATGCTTTTCAATTTGTTCTACTACTCTAGTTGAGAGTAATAGGTAGTTCGATTTATTTTGTTGTGCAAGAACATTTTGAAATGTCTAGTACAGAAGAAGGATGTTAACATGAAAGAGATTATTTTGAATATTTATAAAAGTGAATTAGCAGAACACCCTCTATTAGGAATCGATTATGTTGTATTAAGAGTTACAAATAAAATAGGGTCAGTATTTATAACCTGTTGAGGAAATATACAAAAGCCCATTCATTTTCTGCACCGAAGACATATCAAAACCGAAAAAAAACTATCGATTCAGTGTACGAAGCTGACAAAAGTGCGATTAGACGCCAAGTGCACCATTTTTTTTGTAAATCACCTTCCCTCACTAGACAAAGTTCTGAAGGTGGTAAAAGAAGATAGTGGAGATGATAATTCTTTAAAAACACTGAATCCTACCGAAAAGAGAAAAGGAAAATGTATTATACTGACGAGATTTGGGTTAATGCTGGCACACCAAATCCAAAATATGGGTGGACAATTCACTTACGTCATCAAGAAGAGCTTTCTCGATTGGTTTTCAAACGGATTGGAACATCCCACGGGTAAGTACCCAATATTTCTAGCCGTCAATTCGGATAGTCATTTATAATTTGATCAATTTTTTATGTAAAATGAAATGACGTTCGATCGTGATCGTTAATTCGAATGAGTGTGAGAAAAAAATATTTTTTTATATATATTTTGTGGGAAGAAATGAAGGGACAATCATAAGAAAATTGGTTCGAAAATATCTTACCCATGTTGGAGACTAATTAGGTTATTGTACCAAATGACAAACCATACCACAGCAGAAAATTAGTAAAAATACCCAGAGCCTTAAAAAATCTTATATTCAAGATTGGCTCAGGAGGAAACAAATAGAATTTGATGATTCAGTGCTAAAAATAGAACTTCTGGCAATTGTAAAACAACACAAAATCAAATTAAATAAGTAAGTCTTTGCAATAAAGTAAAATGGACTTTCCCGTGCGAACGTGTATAATAAAAAATATCGTTCATTACCACAGACATATAATAATATGGACTGGTTGTGAGAAAGATACCATTGATTCAGAACCTGTGAAAAAGGAGAGAATGAGTTCAGGCAAAACATTGGTTTCGTATATTGTTTATATTTGTTTTCGAGTGGTGTTTTGAAAGTTTTTAATAAATTTATCCAGTGTTTCTGAACTGTTTGACAAGTAATAAACATTCTTAAATACCTATGCCTTCTTCGTGTGCAGCCTACAATTGTGTAGTTAGATACAAAAAAGGGCTGGATGTGAAATTTCATAGGTGAGTAAGCATGGAGTGTAGGTTGTGATATGTGGATTTTTTTAACACATTTTCACAGGTTTCCGAACTTATGAGAATATTTTAATTTAATTTCTGTCACGCACAAACTGGTAACATTTTACGTGACTTCTCTTGTTTATATAACTTAGTTTTATTTTTGTGCCTCTATTTATATGAAGTTAATAGATTTATTATTAGTATCATATAGGTGGGTTAGTAGGATTTTGTTTGATTCGGGGGTTGAATTTGATGTTTTTTCCCGAGAAGAATGTTTTCTTCAAACGTTTTAAATATACATGGAATTTTTACTCCGTTGGACTAACGTCATACTTTTACTCCGCCGGAGTGAATATTTTCTTTTACAGCGCCAGGCTGGAATAGACTTCCCTACGGATTGTCCGTCGACCTCCGTCACGCTCGATAGAAAAAATATTACTTTTATTCCCAATAACACGTACTATTTTCCCCAGTATTTCCCAAAAATAATTGGGCCATTTTTTCTACAAACACGAAATTTTATAGATTACATAAACGTTTTTTATGTAGGCATTATTGATAACAAATTTTGAAATCGCCGGAGTTCCCAATTTAGTTCAATGGAATTCTTTTGTTTCTGAAAGATTTCATGAAAATATGTCGCATAAAGTTCCACACTGTGATTCCTTGAACTTTTTAAAAACTCATCTCATTCAAAGTAGTCAATATTTCCCTTGAAAAAATAACAAAAAACAGGTTTTTCCAATGTAATGCCGTAGCCAATTTGTATCTTTTGCCTTGTCTTATTTCTATCCTTCACAACATCTCTCTCTCTCTCTCTCTCATATATATAGTCCGCCAGGAACTGTGTGTTAAAGTCACGTGACGGCCAGTCCATCAGTTATCATGCCTATGTTCATTACACGTCCAGAAATGGATTTTTCCGTGCTATCATGACTTTCCGTGTACGGCCTCACGCGCTCGGAAAAATTCTTATTTCCGGACTCGTAATGAAATATACTTTTTAATGAAGTAGTTTCGACTATCACTCCGGATAAATGGAAAAAGTATCTGCCATGTAAATGACAAAGTAGAAACACAAATATGGGATTTGGATAATATAATAGAGACCCATTTTGAGCCTGTTATTAATTAATGTTTGGTACAGCGAAAACGGACCAGTTCCGGCCGGACCACTTGCGGCCCGATAGAAAATCGGGCAGATGTAAACTCGGCCGCTTAAGGATGTATAATCTTCTCAATTAAAAGACGCTCCAAAATACGGTATGTAATCTCGGCCGATCGTAAAAACTTATGATACCAAACCTTAGTTCTAAGAACTCTACGGGTCTACCATATAACCTATATTTGTAAACTAACCTTCTACTGAGAATCAGTTTTTCAACATTATAATGTCACACTTTGGCAAGGAAATAAAAACATGTTTTGAAGATTATATGACTTATATTCCAAAAAGGCATATATTAACGGTATATACGTACACAAAATATATACAAATCATAGATCATACAGTTATTGATAAATTGATAATATACAATTCCACTTAACAATAACACATATTAAAATGAAAATAAGTAATATACAAACGAAAATACATATATTATCTCAAATTATTATTTAGAACTTATTTATTGTAATAATATGAAGCAAGTTTTAAAAAATGCAGCATAAGTATTTTCTCAGCGTTGTAGTCATTAATCATACGGTCTAAAGACTCCTCTTTTTTTCTTGTGTCCGAATTTGGTACATATTGCTTGTCCACACTTTGAAGTTTTACATATATTTCACATTGATAATTTAATAAAAGTCAACAAAAACAAATGTCGAAGGATGAGGCGTGTTAAAATAGTTTTTTAATTGTGAATGGAATGATTCACAGGAATTAGTGCTTCTATCGGCCCTTGACGTTTTAGACGCCCATAAATCTGGAGGATAGATTGCACAATCCGCCACTTAATTGTCCATTAAATAGTCCGCAAACGTTTGAATTTTTATTTTTGGGGCTGAATTGCAGCTAACGAAAAAGCAAATGCGTCTCCTACTTCCTCAGGGTCAACAAACATAAGTCCAAAACAGTATCCTAACCATTTTCCTCCCTCTGTTTTATTTCTGTAATCTTTGGCAAGACCAACTTCTTGAATCTTACGCCACCAAGATTGTGATAGATGAAATCTACATCCTATTAGTTTGACTTGCGGCCAGACCGTACAAGCAGCATTGTGGATAGCCTTTTCGAAATCGACGACGATTTCCTTGGGGAAAAAAGAGATCGAAAATCCGCTGCAGCACTTTACATACGTTTCTGTACATTTGTCCGGCAGCACCCAAACATAAGCGGTATATAATGTCCATTTAGGCAGCCGTGAATAGTAAACAGTTGCAGAAAAAATTTAGATCAGTAGTCAAATGTACCATCTACGTAGATTTTGCTACATTTGCACAGATTCTCCAAACTTGTAACGCCACTGAATACTAGTATGTGAGAATCTTCATCATTTACCAACAAGAACTTCTCACCTCGGTTTGTGCGATAATTTGTATTTGTCTTTAGTGCATTATGAACTTCACTTTGAGATTTAGGAAGCACTGGAAGTAACTTTCTTCTAGCGTTGTATATATTGCGTTTTATGTGGGTTAGATCCTTTGTCTGAAGAACTGTTGTATCTTCATTAACCGTAACTGAATGTAAAATTTTACTTGGCCGACTGCTGATATCGTCAACGCTTTTCTTTTCGCTGAGCTTGTAATGATATTTCGTTGAATATCTTTAATGTTGCAGGCACCATGATTCTGAGTAAAATTTTATTTCGAGATGGTATAATCACTGCCAACGGTGTAAACACTAGCAGAACACTTTGGCTGTTTGCACCTCCACTTCTTTTCGCCCGTTTTCAACTCTTCTTTAAAATTGTATTTGTAGTTGTTTTTAATAATAAAACAACATTACCACGCTGACTTTTCATGACTGATACTTGTATATCCATGATCGGTTACACGCAAACGACTGAGATTCACTGGACAAATCTAAGATGCTACTGTTTATCAATCAACCTCGACACTTCTATTTGTATCCAGGGTGCAAAACTTGTTAATTATAAGGGGATGAGTGGGTATTTCCAAATTATAAATATATTCCCTGAAATCTACGTAGATTACCTGCAAGTAATCTTCCTCAAATAAAGTGCCATGATAACTGAGGCGGCTGAGTTTACATACTTGAAATCAGGTACAAAATTTTGACTGGCCAAGATTACATACTCATTAGTGAGCATTACCTGATAATCGGTCCAGTTTACAATCGCCCAGGAAATCGGGCCAGTTACGGCCGAAGAGAATAGAACCTGCCTCAACCGGACCAGTTGCGGCCGCGCATTAGGCAAATAACAAATACCTACCTAATGTACCTATAAGTAGACTATAAACGATTTGAAATATAATTTTGAAATCCATTACGCATAATAGTATTTTAAAATGCATAAGTCATCAGTTATATTTTACTAGTCAGTGTGTAATAATCGTAAAGAAAACTGTTGAACTTCAAGTGATATAGAGAAATTGAAAATCATCGAGACAAGTAACGGTAAACCTTGTGCGTTATACATTATATATATATATATATATATATATATATTTATATATATATATATATATATATATATATATATATATCGATACCGCTTAAAAAATGAAGAACTTGATAGCAAAACTTGGGTTTGCACTAAAGAGAAGAAGGACAGGTGTCGTGGCAGAATTGTTAGTGATAACTGTGATGACTTTAAATTAATGGTAACCGATCATGCGTGTAAACCTGATGAAGCCCAAAGTGAAAAAAAGGCCAGAGAAAAAGAAAATACAGAACGTCCTATGTCGAAAATATATGAGGCAGAAGTAAGAAAACTCTACGACCGTGGTCTGGATTTCGTCACATCAATACCCAAATTTGGATACGTCAAGACAGTCTTAAATAGACAAAGATACAATGCATTTGGTACAATTAATGATTGGCCCGGGAATATCTTTAATTTAGAAAATAATTCTTTCTTTTTTAACCCACGAAACCAAAAAGGTTTTCTAGTCGACGCGTATATTTTTTTTATGTATGATCACGCATAACTTTTTACTGGACGTCCGATTCCGATAGGGTGGGTAGGGTGTACTTCGAAGTTGGTCCTATTTGAATTTGAAAGATGAACTCCACCCCTAAGGGTAGCAAAATGAAGGATATTGATCACTCACCTTCTGAATTCTGGTCCGTTAACCGATTCTATCAGGCATAACTTTGTACTGGGTTCTTCGATTTGGATGATTCTTTTTTTTAATAGATAGGGTATACCTCATATTTGGATTTCAAATGAAGTTATCCACCCTCACGGGTGGAAAAATAGGGGATAATTGATTTTTCACTTATGAACATTGGCACACACATATGTACTTGACAATGACAGATCATTATATTCTATGAGAGGATGGAATGATATACAAAGTAATGAAATAAACTAACCAGAACAACAAAAATAATTTATATTACAACAAATAGTAAAAGTAGATAATCATATTATTTAACTGGTAATAGTTGAAGTAAGGTGGGAAAATTTTGGAAAAAAAAAAAAGGAAAATAAACTAACCAGAACAACAAAAATAATTTATATTACAACAAATAGTAATTAGTAGATTTCAGCCACAAAATTGAAAATAAAACTTTTAACAAATTAAACCGACGAAATACGGAACTGAAAAGTAAAAAATAAAATAAACCTTCTTAGTCTCAATAACTAAGCTCCTAAACTAATGTAAGTAACTAATTTTGAGTTGGCGCCAAACGAACAATCAACGAATATCATTAAATTACTTCAAAAAAATTTTCAGAATGTCACCGCGCAACTCGATGCCATCATTTTACGCCTTACCGAATTCATTTGTTCGTTTGTTTGGCTCCGACTCAAAATTAGTTATTTACATTAGTTTAGGAGCTTAGTTATTGAGACTAAGAAGGATTATTTAATTTTTTACCATTCATTTCCGTATTTCGTCGGTTTAATTTTTAGTTAAAAAGTTTTTATGTTAGTTGAAGATGGAGTGGGTGAGAACAAGATCCTAATTTGCGCCAACAAACTTAGAATTGAGGCCATGAGAAACGGGAAGAACTTTTTCATGGATGGGACATTCAAAAGTTGAAATAAACAATATTATCAGTTGTATAGTGTACATGTGGACATTGAAAGTAGTAAAGAGAAGACAAACAATTCCAGCGGGTTGTTCCCTTTTACCAGACAAGACAACGCAGAGATATGAGAGGTGTACTAATACGCATACGAATTGGCATTCTATTTTAATAAATATTTTGAAGAGGCGACCATACTGGCTATAAAAAGAATACTTCCGAATTTGAAAATTTCAGGATGTAATTTCCACTTTAATCAGTGTTTGTGGCGGAAAGTCCAGAGCATTGGACTATTGGAAGGGTATGGCAACGATGAATCAATAAGGTTGCATAGTCGGATGTGTGCTTCCCTGGCGTTCCTTCCAGTCAGTGATGTGGTAAACGGTTGGTTAGTCATTATGCAAATTGATTTATTTCATGACTATTTCGTCAATAATTGCTTGGACAACCTCATTTTTTTAATTGATATTTGGAATGTTCCTAACTAACCAATAAACCTATACGTAACATATTTGAGTTGATTAGAATCCTGAAAAATGAAGCGCTCCTTTGAGATTTCATATCCAAACGACATGACCTAAACCGTCAAGGAAAAAACAATATGTGAACATTGACAACAGTATTGATAAAATTATTATTAAATATTTGGATAGTGAAATCAACTTGTTCGAATGCTTGAAATCTCTCAGTTATGTTTATAAATTAGAATAAGTTGGGTATTTGTTTTTTGTACCGATGTGATTTTGTTTCACACCATTTTTATCGTTTTAATTAAATGTATTTCTCTACATATCCTTTGTTTTTTTATACACATATTTCGCCAATAAGTAGGTATGAAAACGTTTATTTAAACCTGCCTAATGAGCGGCCGCAAGTGGTCCGGTTGAAGCAGGTACTCTCTTCGGCCGCAACTGGTCAGATTTTCGATCGGTCCGCAAGTGGTCCGGCCGCAACTGGTCCGACACCGGAACAGCAGCACCTCAAGCTCAGAATCGGAATAAAATAGTTAGTGTAATAAATTTCAACCATATATAGAAAAATACTTCTACTAAAATGACGCGTTATGTTAGTTTAAGTTAACACTTCTCGGAATCTCAAGAGGATTAACCTACTTTTACTCCAAGTCTTTATCTATTTTGTCAACCATCTGCCATTTTACCCAATTTTATTTTAGTTTAACGTGATACGTCTAATAGTTATAATTGATTTTACTGCTACCGTTAAGTTAGCCACTCTTTCCTACCAAACCCAGTTTGTTGTCGAAAGGCTGAACACGTATTTACTTTTATTTCATTTTATGTTGTAGTATCCATTATGTACACTATGTTTTTGTGTCTCTTGAGAGATGGAATCTCACCCCAATTTGACAGTATGTATTTTGTTGATTGTATAATGTAATTTTCAGTATTCTTTTCTGTCATAGATTGAAGCTCTGATGATGGCAAATAGCCGAAAGCGCTCAGCTTAACCAAGCTTTGTAATTAAATAAAAAATTATACCTACACTGAAAAATACTTCTTTCTCAACCTCCCTTTCAAGTAAATTTATTCTCTATTTTCAAATTTAGAAATGTATATTATAAATATGAGCTATTAATCCCTTAGTATTTAATGCGGCTCTGTACCACAGTAGTGTTTACGTTCTAACACAATATTTTGAGCTACTGGGCTGCGGATTTGAATATTGTATAGTGGATTACTTGGAGAGGCAATGAGGTCAATCATATGAATCTTATTAAACTTTTTTCGAGTTTGTATGAAGTAGATTATTCCAACTTGTATTTCCTAAAATAATTATTAATTATATAAATGCTACTTCAGAAATATTTGTACGATAAAATTCGTCAATACCATGGTTACATAGTGGCTTCAGAGAAGTGGTGAAAATTGAATAGGAATATATTCCAGGAATTTTTCATAGTTTTACATGTTTTCAGATTTGGAGAAAAAATAACTTGTGCTATTCAGCGTAAAATGTGGTTTGATATAACTCCATATTTGGTATACTCTGCATGTTTGACAAATAATCATAGCTTGGTCCGAGAATATAATAATTGTAGTGGCTGATGCTCCGAATTATATGATAGGTACTCGTTAATATAAAGTCCTAGATATCTGGCTGAGACCAAGATATTTGGACTACAGGTTAAGTTTCAGGCAGATGCAGCATATACCTACCAGGTGCACCATATTATACACATAGCATTGCCTGCAGAGAAGCAGATTTTTTGGTGTAGATCGGGCTTTTAATAAAGTCTGGCATGAAAGCCTGACATATGTTTGGAAGTGACCTGGGTCGTTTTGAATTTAGTGATTGTAATGACAAACATAATAATATTTTCTGTTGATTTGTTTAAAAATGGATGTTCATAAAATCAGATGTGGAATCATCTGCGACTGAAAGATGAACTTTAGTCACTATCTTCCATCGTTCAAGATAGTGAACCACTTGGGAGGTATTCATGTTGAAAAGGGAAAAATTCCCAATTGAATAGAAGGATTTTTCTGAAAATTGAAAAAATCACGACAATAATGAAGTAATTTTTTGTAATATTTAACAGAAAACAACTACTTTCTCGGCTATAGCCACGCTGTACATTGGACTACATCTTTCTCAATATCTATCAGATGTAGTTCAATGTCCAGCGTGGCTTTTGCCTGGAAAGTAGTTGTTTTCTGTTAGATATTACAAAAAATAACTTCATTATTGTCGTGGATTTTTCAATTTTCAAAAAAATCTTAAGAGTCAAATAATTTGTCAAAAATAAATGAATTTTGGCCATCTCTGGTGGGATATTCATGTTGAAAACGAAAACATTCTATATGAGTTCTTAATTAAGACTGGGATAGAATAGAATCTGAATGAAAATGCAAATTTTCACTTTTAAATTGTTTATTTTGAGTTAGGGTCCGGCTTATATATTCACAAAAAATAACTTCTTTTTTATCGTGGATTTTTCAAATCACAGAAAAAGATTTCTATTCAATTGAGAATGTTTCCTATTATTTTGAATTATGTACCTTTATATTTGAATAATAATGAACACTTTCAATATTAGTTTCTGAAGGTATGTATTTCGGTTGTGGCAACACTAAATCCTTTTGCACACAAATATTTTGTGAGTCTGAAAAAATCTCTAGAAATAATTTTGCGGGGATATTAGTGCGGCTTATTACTGGAATAATATGTGTGTTTGGTATTTGTTGATTGTCGATTTACCGTTTGAAATCCATTAATCAAAGAAACCTTATCAATTATAAATTCAGCCATTTGCACATAAAATCTATGTGAATTGTATACATATTATGGAAACTAAACATTGGCATTTATTCCTAAGAGATTATGGGAGCCCGTATTTTATCATCAAACTTTGAACGGATTGTGAAAGTTTTCGGTTTCCATGAATAGTTGACAATTTCCATAATTCAAATTATTTAGTGTTTCCATTATACTGAGGGTATCAATCTCACCATTACTATACAGTGTAGTACACTTTTCATTAATAGTCTAACATTTTTGTATTTCGTGCAATTTATTTTTGTGGCAGAGCGCTTCCGCAACAACAATAAATTGCACGAAATACAAAAATTTTATACTATTCGTTTTGACCCATGCACACAGCCCTACTACTCCCTTTTTACTCTTCATTAATCCAAATACTTCCTTGAAAATTGTATTGTTAATAAATGTACAAGAACCCATACAAAAAGGGGGGAAGGGGTTGAAATTGGAGAGAATGTGTCCAAGAAATATTTCATTTCATATTTTTACAGTGTATAGTCCATTTTTATTCATCCCCTGAAATCACCCTAAACATATTTTTAGAAAATCCAGAAGGGTTATTCAAGCTCTAAAACCCATATATGACCAGAGTGTAATGAAAATTCACTCTGAGTGTTCTCCTCGAAAAAAGAAAAAAATATATACTTAGTTTTTCTTCTTGCTCAGAAAGTTACGAAAATTAATTAAAAAAAAAAAAGTGTCAGACTTTGGTAATGGAAATTATCGAGTCAAACTATGTAATCGTAGATTTTTATTTTATTGGGGGAGTTACCTCCTTTTTTATTTTACTCAATGTGCAATTTGTAAATGAGGATTCAAATGAAAATTCCACACCTAACATTTTCGCACCAATTAAAAGCCTGTATTTTGTATTGTTTTGTACCATAGGAACTAAAAAAAATTCCGGAAATTTTTCTCTTCCTTGGGGTAAGGAGCATGAAATTATACTGGAATTTTTTCAACGTTTATAGGTAAAATGACATTGACATTTAACTTCATATTATTTCGAATTTATTCTATAAGTTAATAAGTAAAAATTATTTATTAACAGTTTACCATATAATATGTACTTGAAAATTCAAAATTTACGAAAACACATGTTGTTACTACGTTAGTTCTTATATTTTAACACAAACAACCATTTTTAACTAGAGCATCTTAATGTTGTTGAAATTCCTTAGCTACGTCTTCTTTCTTTAATGGAGAATATAAAAGCGAACATTCACTAAAATGTATAAATTGTATATGTTTCATAAAATATATGTGGTACTTTGAAACAATCTTATTCTGCTGTAATCCACGAAGATCTCCATATTTTTTATACACCAGAAGCAAATGATGTTTGATAATCCCAAACAAATTCGGTGAATAAATTTCTGACCCGCATTTGTCTAATAAATACGTTAAAAATTTTAGGTTCCGATGATACAAAACATTACAAAACTTGCATGAAACATATTTTGCAAATCGCTCCATTCTTATAAACTCTACAACACAACGAATTTATTTAGATAATTTATACTCAGGTAACGTCAAAAGTTAGAATTACTAGGTTTTGTCATGAATTCCATGGCCTTCTATACGTTTAACTACAATGAACTGATTGATTATCTGTATACTCTGCCCGTTTTGGAAAAAAACCTATATTTTGACGACTATATAGTAGATCAGAATCATTCAAAAAAGAAAAATTAGGCCATTATTAACTTTTCTGAAAAAAAAATTATTCAACTATAGTGGGTAACTAAGAAATTATGTCTCCTCGAAATAATAGAGAACTATTATTGAACTATTACATATTATTTGGTTTACTTGCTTAACCAATTTATCTTATCATTTTTTCAAATACCTATTTCATTATTATCTACCAACGTTAGTAAAATGAATACTAAGTACCACTTCGAGTTCCTTGTAAGAAATTTTTTTCAAAACAAGAAATTGAATAATATCGACTTATTTTTTATTATTTTGTGTAACTAAAGTAGATTAATTTTTTTTTAACCTAACAATGTTATGCATGTGAATTTTATTAATATTAAATACTGCTTCGAGTTCCTTGTAACAAAATATATTTCCCCCAACTTTAGTGGAATAAAGTTAGTCAAGAATAATGGTTTGAACTACCACCAGCTGCCTCATTATTATTTTGCGTAACTAATGTCGGTATTTTGTATTTTATTTAGCGTAATCTTAACTGGAGTCTTGGTACAAAATTATCTCTCTGATAACGAGCCACATTTCTTTAATTTTAAACAATACAAATTTAGAATATTTAGAATAGAAATTTAGAACAGATTCAGAAATAAAACCACCGATATTGATATAGCTGCTTTAATATTAACTAAAGAAAAATAATTTTATCACCCGTATAAGCAAATTCGATAGATTACGCAACAAAGAACATTATTAATTATTATTACTGTTATTTTGACCACTTCTATTAGTATTATTATTATTATTTGTAACTATAAATGTACAATTATTATAAATTATAACTGATGGTTGATTCGCATCCGATTGCACCATTTTTGACACTGAACCATGTCCTATATCCATCTGTAAATAGGGTTTTATGGATTGACTGCTACTATGGCCTGTAATTTTAAACAATTGCTGCTCCCCAATTCCCTTTTTTGCCAAATTGGACACTGCAGTTGCTCTCGCCGAAAGATTCGTGATTTTCACGTTTTTGTGTCAACACCAATCTTCTGTGCAGCCGATTTAAACCATGTTGAAGTCGTGTTCTTCCCCAATGGACAATTCTTTTACCACCCCCTTGAATTTCTTCGATCCCAAAATGGATAGGAGTTACAAACAAACGATTGGTCTCTATAGAACCACTTCTTCTTTCCATCATCTTCCTGAAAAGACGAACAGGACATATGCTTGAATTATTTATATTTGTAATTAGCCACTTGCTATCAGCTGAATTTTTTTGAGCCGCCTTGTGTTGTCTTCGAAAAAATGGGATTATACTCTATGCGACCAGTAAAGTTGCCCAAGTTATCGGTCTCTTCCACAAATTATTCAATACTTGCTGCTGCACCTTCTCCACCCCTCCAAGCTAATTCGTGGAAAACGATGTGAAAAAACGTACGTTGAAGACCTTCTGGACATCTTCATTCCACAGTTCTACAATCTTCATGTATTCTGCGTCACTTAACGCCGAAGCACTAAGCTTTCGTTTTGTTGAATCTTTTTGTGGTTCCCTATGTTTGAAATCACGTGCTGCTCTTGCGTTTTTAAACGTAATGTCAGAAAACAGATCAAATTTAACTTTATATTTTTCATAATACATTTTCCGTAGTTGTTTTGCAGTTGAATCCCACATTACTTTTACAACACTTTTTTTGTACTCTTCCGAATTTGCTTTTCTCATATTAAATTAATAATGTTCTAGAATACTAGCCAGTTGTTCAACAGGTAACTTTTCGTGTAGGGGAGAGACGGTGAAGATGGCGCATCTAAGAAAATACCTCAATATTTCAGGCTGTTAGATGGAAAAAGGAATGAAAATACAATGCATGTATGAAATAAACAATTGTTTACATGTTTCCCCTGCATCACTTACATCGTCCAGTTCATCATCATCGCATAATTCATCATTATCGTAGCTCTCTTCATCACTGTCGCTTTCTGAAATGGTCTCTCTGGTTCTCTTTTTGGTTTTCGTATTCTTCACTTTTATCTTTGGTGTTTTTTTTTGTTTGCCCTTCATTTTATTTTTGGTTTTCATTTTATTTTCTTTGGTTTCTGAAGAGATTCTCAAATTTTTCTTAGCTGCGTTAGCCTTCTCCATTTTTATTCTTTTTTTTCGATCCTTTTCATCTAACACTTCTTTGAATGGTGTGCTTGTCAAAATTTCAGAATGTTGCTTCGGACGTGGATTTTTCTTTGTTTTTCCTCTTGGAACTGGTACTGGATTGATGGTTGTGATGTTTGCTTTTATTTTTGTGACTGTGCCCTCGGAGTCTGTTCAATTTGTCTGCTAGTTGATGGTTGTGGTGACTGTGCCCTCGGGGTCTGTTCGATTTGTCTGCTTGTTGATGGTTGTGGTGACTGTGCCCTCGGGGTCTGTTCGATTTGTCTGCTTGTTGATGGTTGTGGTGACTGTGCCCTCGGGGTCTGTTCGATTTGTCTGCTTGTTGATGGTTGCGATGACTGTACCTTCGATTGTGCAATATTCGTTAAAGAAGGCAATGATATTGAAGTTTCATTAAAGTTTTCTGCTGGGGCAAAGTCAGAATCAGAAAATTTGGTGGGGTCTACTGGAAAAATACCACACGTTTTGAATCCCGAAACTCCTTTGTCTATATTAGCAACTTTCTCATATGCTAATTTAAAAATTTCAGCCAAGTCATAAGGAGTCACTTTGTTCTCGAAATCAGAAGGGTATATTTTCGATTTCAAAAATAAATGACACTGTTGACTGAATGAATTTTTAAATGGGCCAAAAAAAGTTACGTCCAATGGCTGCAATCGGTGAGATGTGTGTGGAGGAATTGAAACCATAATTATTCCCATCTTCCTGCAAAATTCGTATATTTCAGTAGAAATATGACTACTATGGTTGTCCAGAATAAGCAAAACTGGATTTTCCAGACTGCTCAAGACTTTTGCTTGAAAATGTTTAATCCACATAAGAAAGATATCTTCGTTGCTCCATCCACTCTCTGAGCAGGTATAAATCGCACCGGATGGTCCATTTGTTCCTAATAATGGACTCATTCGTTTTCTAGCGAATACGAATAATGGTGGTATAAAACAGCCAGTTGCACTCATGCACACAATAACTGTTATATTTTTTCCACGTTCCCAAGATGTTACAATACCAAATTGCTTGATTCCTTTTGGTCCAAGTCTTTTTTGATGTTCATTGGGAACTGTGGATATTCCCGTTTCATCAACATTAAAAATTCGGTCAGGTAAAAAGTGGTATTTTTCTTGCATTTTTAACAAATTAATAAAAAATGTATCGACCTCACTTTTGTTGAAAGCAGTGATTCTATTAATACTAGTAGCCTCTGCTTTGCGTAATGAAATATCAGGATTTCTTTTCATAAAACGTTGAAACCAGTCTTTACCCGCCATTTGTTTTTCGACATCAAATGTGTTTCGTATATTATTTTTTTCAGCATATTTGAATGAAATTTTTTTCAATTCCATAGGCATTAGACCGAAAAATAATTTAGCCAGCGTGATCACATGATGGGCAATTTCTTTTTCCTGAATGGGTGAAAACACAGGAGCTCTTCCCAAAGACTGAGATTTTGATTCGGTTTGTTTATTTTTGATTTTCAATTTCCGACTCAAAGTTGCTTCCGGTATTTCGAACGTTCGAGAAACTTCTCGAATTTTTCGATTATTTGCAACTATTTCGTGTAAAGCGGCATTCACTTTCTCTAAGGAATAATTTCCTCTTTGGGTTTTTCTGTTGTATTTGACCGGCATCTGTAAAATACATTTCCATGTAAAATCTCGTACAAACACAAATTATCGGGTAAGATGACGCACATTGCGCACAACCCGACAATATAAAAATTATTATGAATGTCATTCATCACTGATATATGTTTACGTACACACTTACGAGACATAGAAAATTAATTACCTATCAGCACCATGTGGAATTAGAATAAAAATAATAAAACTGAATGGCTTACCTTTCAAGATTAGATCAGAGCTGCGCAATAACGTAAAAACGTTGAACACGTTTCGTTTACAAACTAATACTAACCGGCACGGCGGATGACTCCTATTCGCTATAGACATGCAGCAGCTCATTACAGATTACACTTCACATCAACTAGATCCCTCTATCGTTTCAATTAGGTAATAGTTAGCTGCGTCATCTTCGACTCCGCGTCATCTTCACCGTCTCTCCCCTATATTATAAGACTCCTCATCGCAAAATTCCAGGAATTGCTTCCAAAAGCTTGTCTTTGATTTTTTGGTATTATCTGGGATCATATATTGAACTTCTTTTCTAATTACGTCCTTGTTTTCTCTCCCAAAACAAGACATTTTCATAAAAACACTATAATATACTTTTCACTTTTGACACCACGCACATGGAAAATGACATATAAAAAAAATATTATCCTTTTGAATTAACATACAAAGCCTACTATTTAAATTTCGAAACCATCAAAAACCGTCATTATTCTAGTATTTTTTTAATAATATTTCGGTGTGAAATTTTCTTACCGAATATCACTTCAATTAAAAACTGAAAAAAATTCTCGAACACGAATATTTTTTAGAAAATTCTCCCTCGTGTTCGACTCTGGAGAATTTTCAAAATATTCGTGTTCTGGAAAAAATGTACAGTAATAATTGAAGCTCTAGTGGTATAAGTGAAAGTGCATTATATCGTTAATGTCAAATCCTAAAATACAATTTTTCCTGATTATAATATTTTGCCTCGTTTTGACGATTAAATTTCGATTATGCAATTCACAGTTCCCGATGAAGTGGAAAAATCTAATTTTCTTACCAATATTCTTGAAATATATCATTGAAATAGCGGTGTTGTACACCAAAAAATCGTTAGGTACGCCAATGAGTTTCCGAACTTTCCATTACTGACTATAATTATGTTTTAGGGGCGATTTTTTCATCAAAGTGTCTATGCTAAATCCACCAATATCACACGTATACCTGCACAACTATCACATAGTACGTCTTTCTTGAAATCGGAACCAGTCTAATATTTGTTTACTCACTAAGAACAACATTCCTCAACGTCTGGGTAAACTTTGGCAGTGATACTGGGGAGATAAAATGGTGAAGCTTGCCAATAATAGTTTGAGAACCGAAAAATAACAAGACGAGCATAATTATTTTTTTTATGAATTCGGCTATGTTTTCAATCGATAAAAGTCTCTATTGAAAATTGATTGTGGACAATTGCTCCAAAATGCACAAAAATGAACTTTGGCAATCGGATATTTTAATGGATTCTCAGACACGTTGCGCCTTTGAATTGGAAGACAATAGATAGATAGATAGATAGATAACTTTATTCAAAGAATTGTACTTATACATCATGAAATACACAAATACAATTAGGTGAACCAGCGTCAAAGTCATGATGTTTAGTTAACATAAAACGAACATCTATACATTTATCAAATGCTAAAGAAAATGCAAATAATTATTTGACGAGAAAATATAAACAAACAAACAATAAAACAGACATGTTAAAATAGTAAAGTATAGATAATATATATATATATATATATATAAAATTAGTTAAGATAGAATTAAAATAAATTAGAATCTAGAAATTCATTCACAGTATATGGTTCGATCTTGATTAATAATTCTCGTACAAGTTGTTTGAATTTTTTAAGACAGGGTTCTATTTTCACATTCTTTGGTAGTCTATTGTAAAACTTAATACACGAATACATAGGTGTTTTTTCTGTCAGAATTAGTCTGTGGGCGGGAGTATTTAAATCCACAGTTCTTGTGGCATAAATATGATGTGATAATAACCTTATTCAATGAAATACCAGTTCAAGGAGATATCAAATCGGATCGAAAAAAGCACTGTATCTTTATTTCTTGCAGCAAACATATACGCTAAGAAAACAAAACATTTTCACAAAAACTTAGAAACTATAATTTACGATTAATGAATGTTTTCTTTCAATTTATTTGAATTCATAATTCAAGATATGAGGTGGATTCATGAAAAATCGGCCAGAATATTTATATTGAATGAGTACATTTTTTTAAATTTTACTTCAGCTTTCTTCTTATTTCAGTTTTATCTATCACTCCTGATGTTGGAAATTAGGAACAATAACTTCAAAAAAATATGTTACTATTTTATTTATCAATTTAAAGGAATATTTTCCATAATTTTACTATGACATCATTTTGTATGTTAGTCAGCGTGTTTGAATGACTCGCATGGATTGGCTACCAAGAACACCATCTCTACTCTAATAACATAATATACAATCAACCTAGCCTATTAAAACCTAAAAGTTGAAATTTGTGATTTTACCCCATGTTGCAAAGGTTTCATTTATCGCTTATGGTCTCTATTCCATTTTCCCCACTAGTTTAGGTACTTTCAGAAATAAGTTTTTGAAAACGTCATATCAGAATTTATCTGGTCTGGTTAAAATTCAATAGGCAACAAGATGATAATAGTTTTAAAAAATTGTAATGGATCATAAAATATAGCGGGAATTCTAACAAACTCACGACATAGTAACATTCAATTTCTATTAATACGAGCTAGCACGGTAATTAATATGCTAACCAATTTATACATTCATATTTTCTTAACCACTATCTGAATATATTTTTTTTCGTTGAAAGATCACGAGCAAGTGGACTATCAAGTACATATCCTTTCTCAGGACTACAATAAAAAGTGTTCATAATTACAAAATCATAAAGTTACAGATAAATGATTGAATTGCAAAATTTGTATAAATAAAATTATGTGTGATAAAATATTGTAAAGATTGAAATATAAGAGAAATACTGGGACCAAACATATGTCAGAATCATTTCAAATGTGACAATTTTTCTACTCACCCCAAGTGTAATTAAGTAATGATGTTGAAAGTATCAAATTGTGATTTTTCATAACAAACATAAAAGTCATCGAAAAGAGGATACGGTTGGGACTAATAATCTTATCAATAGTAATGTTGGACCAATACACTACAGAATTGTTATTTGAGATCATACCCAAATATGAAGATGAAGATTTTTCTTTTTTTCTTTTCCGAGTGATATGGTCGGTTTTATTCTACCTTATGTTGGTTTTATGTCTGATCAAAATTATTATATACATACTGTTCAAATTTTTGCAATCGGTCTTCAATTTGACACCATTATCATTATTTGCAATATGGGCCATTTCAAGAATACAATTTTCGTGGGATTGAAATCAAATCGATTGCCGACCTCAAAATGATGTTATTTTTGTTTTTATTTTTCGTAGCACAGTCATAATTATGTTGTTTTAACCTTTGTTTCAAGTACTGTTTCGTATGTCCAGTACACCAAGTACGTACATGGTATTTGATAAATTATGAATGAATGAATGAATGTTTATTTACAGAAAGTATTACAGTACATTAGTATTACTATAACATTAGTATTAGATAAATTATTGATAAATGGTGTTTATGTAATAATTGGTATAGGGTGTTTATGAAGAACAATGCAACAGTAAATAAACGGAAGTGTGTACCTGACTAAGTTCATTCAAGAACTTGTCTTCAGGTATTAACAGTCTGATGAAGTTTACTGTTGGTAATGTGGCCTATTTTTAATTGGAGACTAAATGGGAAACTGGTAATCAAGACTAACAACTAGGTTATATTAGATTATTTAGAGAAGAATATACTTGAAAATGTTTCGAATGAATGTACATTAAAAATTAAAATAAAAGAAAATTAGGGTTTTATCAGATCATACATATTTCCTAGATTGGATCAATAACATACGAGAAGTATTTTCTATCATTAGAGAGTATCAATTTTTTTAGTTTAATTTTGAAAAGGCGAGCCGAGTAAAGTTGTTTTTTTGGTAATTTATTGCATAATTTTGATCCTATATAGCAGAATTCCAAAGCGATTTCTGGGTAGCTTAGATATAATTTAATTTTTATTTGAAATTTGTCTGTTCAAATACAGGTAGCTCTGAAACAGAAGAGCTGTCTGATGTCCATCACTTTAGCATCTATAAATACCTGGTATGAGGGGTATTTGCGGGGTATGATTTTCAGAATCCATTTTTGGATGATTTCCATAGGTTTCAAATAATGTTTCCTAATTCCACCCCGGCCTATAATACCATATTGTAAAATGGATTCCATGAATGCGTAGTAGATAGTTTTCAGATGTTGAAGTGATAGGAATTCAAGTAGTTATTTGAATTTATAAATCATACCTCTTAGTTTATTCACAATATTGCGGGCCTGTTCATCCCACCTGAAGAAGGAGTCAACTTGACTGAATGAACAAGTTCAAAGGTGAGATTTTTAACTTTTATAAAATTATAAATAGGCAGGAAAGATTTGTAAGAGGTAAACGGTATGATTTTCGTTTTTGTATCGTTGACTGTCAGTTTATTTTCTTCGAACCACTCGAAAATCATTTGGATATCTGCTTTAACAATTCATTCTATTTCGTTCCAGGAATTGCCCTCATAGATAATGGCAGTGTCATCTGCAAAGGATAATATTACGCCTTTCGAATTTAGCTCAAGGAGGTCATTCAAGTATATTATGAATAGGACAGGTCCAAGGACGGTACCTTGTGGAACTCCATAGGTGACTGACTCTTCATGGCTGTAACTATCGTCAATTTTCACTACATGGCTTCTGTCCCTCAAGTAACTAGAAAATAAGTCCAAAGTTACACCTCGGATACCTTGGTTTTATTAAGCAAAAGGCTATGGCTTACCGCGTCAAAGACTTTTGCCAGATCTACAAATACCCCCAAACATGATTTTTTATGATCCACGGCCGAATAGACATTGATGTTAACTCAGCAATAGCATCCTGCGTTGATTTACCATCTTGGAAACCATATTGATGGTGAGATATCATTTTATTGCTAGGACAGGTCCAAGAACGGTACCTTGTGGAACTCCATAGGTGACTGACTCTTCATGGCTGTCCCTATCGTCAATTTCCACTACATGGCTTCTGTCCCTCAAATAACTAGAAAATAAGTCCAAAGTTACACCTCGGATTTTTGGTAATTTTTTTGGAAAAAAGGCTATGGTTTTACCGCGCCCAAAGGGTTTTTTCCCTGAATCCCCCAAATATAAATTTTTTATGATCCACCCCGAATAACGTTTTGGAAAAATAAACAATGGCATCCTCCCTTATTTACCATCCGGGAAAACCTTTTGATGGTGAGATATTATTTTATTGCTTTTAAAATTTTTTTTTTCCCTTTTTTTTTTTTTTTTGAATTGGGGGGAAAAAATTTTTTTTTTGGGGGTTTTTTTTTTGGGGGGGGTTTTTTTTTTTGTGGGTTTTTTTGTTTTTTTTTTTTTTTTTTTTTTTAAAAAAAACCCTTTTCTTTTTCCCTTTTTTTTTCCCCCCCCCCCCCCCCCCCCTTTTTTTCCCCCCCCTTCCCCCCCCCCCCCCTCCCCCCTTTCCCCCCCCCTTTTTTTCCCCCCCCCCCCCCTCCCCCCCTTCCCCCCCCCCTTTTTTTTCCCCCCCCCCCCCCCCTCCCCCCCCCCCCCCCCCCCCCCCCCCCCCTTTTTTTTTCCCCCTTTTTCCCCCCCCCCTTCCCCCTTTTCCCCCCCCTTTTTTTTCCCCCCCCCCTTTTTCCCCTTTCCCCCCCCCCCTTCCCCCCCCCTTTCCCCCTTCCCCTTTTCCCCCCCCCCCCCTTTTTTCCCCCCCCCTTTTTTCCCCCTTTTTTTTTCCCCCCCCTTTTTTTTTCCCCCCCCTTCCCCCCCCCCCTTTTCCCCTTTCCCCCTTTTTCCCCCCCCCCCTTTTTTCCCCCCTTTTTTCCCCTTTTTCCCCCCCTTTTTTAAAAAAAAAAAAAAAAGGGGGGGGGAAAAAAAAAATTTTTTTAAAAAAAAAAAAATTTTTTAAAAAAAAAAAGGGGTTTTTTTAAAAAAAAGGGGGTTTTGGGGAAAATTTTAAATTTAAAAAAATTTTTTAAATAAATTTTTAAAGGGGGAAAAAAAAAAAAATTAAAAAAAAAAATTAAAAAAAAAAAAAAATTTTTAAAAAAAAAAAAAAAAAAAAAAATTTTTTTAAAAACCCTTAAAAAAAAAAAAAATTTAAAATTTTAAAAAAAATTTTTTAAAAAAAAAAAAATTTTTTTTTTTTTTTCCCTAAATTTTTTTTTTTTTTTTTTTTTTTCCTTTTTTTTTTTTTTTTGCCCTTTTTTTTTCCTTTTTTTTCCTTTTCCTTTTTTTTTTTTCCCCCCTTTTTTTTTTCCATTTTTTTTTGCCTTTTTCCTTTTGGGTTTTTTTTTTTTTTCCTTTTTTCCCCCTTTTTTTTTTTTGTTTTTCCCGGTTTTTTTCCTTTCCTTTCCTTTTGGGTTTTTTTTTTCCCCCCCCCGGGGGCCCCTTTTTTTGCCCCCTTTTTTTTTCCCTTTTCCCCTTTTTTTTTTTTTTTTTGGGGGTTTAAAAATTTTTTTTGGGGGGGTTTTCCTTTTTGGGGTTTTTTCCCTTTTTCCCCCCCTTTTTTTCCCTTTCCCTTTTTTTTTTTTTTTTCCCAATTTTTTTGGGGGTTTTTTTTCCCTTTTTTTGGGGGGGTTTTTCCGGGGCCCCCCCCTTTTTTTTTTTTGGGGTTTTTTTTTTTCCCTTTTTTTAAACCTTTAATTTAAAAAAAAATTTGGGGGGGGTTTTAAAAAAAATAAAAGGGGGGGGGTTTAAAAAAAAATTTTTAAAAATTTTTTAAAACCCCGGGGGGGGGTTTTTTTTTAAAAGGGGTTTTTTAAAAAAATTTTTAAAAGGGGGGGTTTTTTTTTTTTTTTTTTTTTTGGGGGTTTTGCCCCAAAAATTTAAAAAAAGGGAAAAAACCCCCATTTTAAAGGGAAAAAAACCCTTCCCCCCAATTTTTAAAATTTTTTTAAAAAAAAAAGGGGGTAAAAAATTTTTAGGGAAAAATTTTTTAAAAGGGGGTAAAAATTTTTTGGGGGGGGTTTAAATTTGGTTTTTTGGGGGGGGGTTTTTTAAAAAATTTCCTTTTTAAATTTAAAAAAGGTTAATTTAATTTAAAATTTTTAAAACCAAAAAATTTTAAAATTTTTTTGGGAAAAAACAAAAAAAAATTTCCTTTAAAAAAATTTTGGGGTTTGGGGAAAAAAATTTTTAAAAAAAAATTTAAAGGAAAAAAAAATTTTTTTAAAATTAAAAAAAAAAAAGGAAAAAAAAAAATTTTTTAATAAAAAAACAAAAAAAAATTTTAAAAAAAAATTTTAAAAAAAAAAGGGTTTTTTTTTTGGGGGGAAAAAAATAATTTTTTTGGGTTTAAACAAAATTTTTTTTGGGAAAAAATTTTTTTTTAAAGTGATGGTAAAGATAACCATTTCAACAACTGATTTTTTTAAATCTCTCTAATTAATACAATGTCTAGAAAAGGACTAGTATTGTTTTTTTTCTACGTCCATAGTGAACACCAACTCGGGAACAATGTTGTCGAATATGCTAAGAGTGGTTTTTACAAGCTTTTATTTAGTTTCACCTGTCCCAGTGTCTGTCTGTCTGTGTGTCGGTCTGTGTGTCTGCCTGTAATCAAATCCTTCAAGTTAAATTTGACCCACTCTAATCGTCCGATTGATTTGAAATTTGGCAGGTAAACATAATCCCGGTAACAATGCATTATAAATTTTTTTTAGGAAAAAAACAAACTGAGGGCTCCGAAATGGCGGACGAGTTTTGTGATTATGGTCCGATTCTATTCAAAATTGGTATGTGGAGGTTTTTGGGGTCGGAGATTCTTTTTTACAAGCTTTTATTTAGTTTCACCTGTCCCCGGTGTCTGTTTGTCTGTGTATAAATAAATCTTGCAAGTTAAATTTGACCCACTTCTAATCGTCCGATTGATTTGAAATTTGGCAGGTGTACATAATTCTGGTGACAATGCATTATGAATTTTGTTTTAGGAAAAAAAACAAAATAGCGGCTCAAATATGGCGGACAATTCTATTCAAAATTGGTATCTAGGGGTTCTCGGGGTCGGAAATTATGATTTTTTCGTAAAAATTCAAAAATAAATTTGATAGAAATTACTAAACTAGTTATTTAACATCATAAATACTAAAAAATAAATAAACAAAAAAAAAAGAAAAACAAGCTTTTATTAGTCATTAATAAAAACAGAACTAAAAAGTTAAAATTAAAATTAAAAAAACACAATTTTAAAATTATTTATACAGATGCACTAAAAAGGAAAAAAGTATTTCTTTCATTGTTTGATCTAGGTTATTCTGTGAGTAACAGATTCAAAAGCTTGCCGTGGATACAAAATAGGTAATCTTGCGCGGCAAGCTTTTGGATCTGTTACTTACAGAATAACCTAGATCAAACAATGAAAGAAATTATTTTTTTCTTTTTAGTGCCTTTGTATAAATAAAAGCTTGTCTTTAAATTTTTTTTTATATTTTTTTTTCAAACTTGGGATAACTCGCAGAGTGTCATCTACGTATGCATATAAGATATTGAATGGAGGCATTGCTAGTGCTTTTTAAATAACATGGTCCATCACCAGGTCAGCCAAAATGGGGCTGATTGGATCTGGACCTATGTTTTGTCTATAAAATTCTCCATTGTAAGGGAAACAGTTTGTTTTCAAGCAATGTGATATTAGATTATCGAACGTGTCTTGTCTATCACCGTGAATTGGCTAATTTCATTCCATCTGTGATGAATTATGTCAAATATCAGTTCATGTGGATCATTCGTGAAAATAATGATGTTACATCTAGTGATACTAAATAGTGGGGGGGGGGAGGTTGAGATTTTTAAAATAAACATTCGAAAAATTTAGAAAGTTTGGACCCTGGGAAAGAACCCCGCACGAAAACATATGGGAAATTGGCTCTCCGTCGAATTGACTGGAATTTTATTATGTTATAGATGGGTCATTTACAATGTTTTTATTGAATATCTAGAAAACTGTTCCGTTAATTTGGACCATATTTTACTCACAAAATTTTGAAAATGTTGACTATCATATACGATAGTTTTATCAACTTTGTATGTTGCGTTTCTAAGATATGCATTTTTTTAATTTACGGTATTACGATATATGGGGTAACTCATCGATATAACAAAATTTTATGGGACATTTCGACACATTCAATTCTATTAAAAAACTTTTTGAAATCAATTATTTTATACTATAAACAACACAAACCACACTCAACAGCAATTCGGAACTCAACAGTATAGACTAAAAAAGAATCGAATTATGAATAACGACTTCCAACATAAAAAGTCAATTAATATTATGGAAATTATAATATAACAAATCGAAATGAACCTGATGAAGCTATTGTATAGCGAAACACGCGTCGTGCTTCGATGAACCCTTGAGTAGTGAAAATCTCATAGTGTATTGTAGTAGTGAACTCTAAATCGAAATTGAAACTAATTAGTTATAAATAACAATTTACATAATTGAACTCTAAAAAAACAAACAACAAACAAAACCTTAATTCAAATAATATTATTAATATTGTTATTTATGGGTCTATTTGCGCAATCTAGAACATTGTTCAATAGTTCATGGCTAGGGTACTTTATGACGAGCATATCCTAGGTACCAAAGTACGCTGCAAATATGGGAACAGCATCCCACTGTTCTTGCACCACTTTTATACAGTAGTAGCCTAGAATACGTTCATTTGCAGGTGCATCAGGAATAATACTAAAGCAGTTGATACTTTATAGCATTCCTAAATCTGGACGCTATGCGGCAGCGTAATAGTCCAGGTTGAGGATTACGCATATCAATTTCAAATAGAAACAATAAAGTACCCTAGTCATTAACAATTGAGAAATGTTTCAGATTGCGCAAATAGACCAATCAATAACAATATTAATATTTTTATTTGAATTTGGGTTTTCGTTATTGTTTGTTTTTTGAGAGTTCCATTATGTAAATTGTTGGTTATGTTGTTTATAACTAATTAGTTTCGATTTCGATTTAGAGTTCACTACTACAATACACCACTACTTAAGGGTTCACTTTTAAAGCACGATGCGTGTTTCGCTATACAATCGCTTCATCAGGTTCATTTCGATTTGTTATATTATAATTTCCATAATATTAATTGACTTTGTATGTTAGAAGTCGTTATTTATAGATTGATTTGTTGAAAATATAAACAGGATGTTCATAAAATCAGATGTGGAAAAATCTTTCTATCAATATTCAATTGAGAATGTTTCCCTTTTCAATCGTTTTTTATAATTCGATTTTTTTTAGTCTATACTGTTCCGTTCCAAATTGTTTCGGTGTGGTTTTATTTTTTATAGTATCCAAATAAGTGATTTGGAAAAGTTTTATAATATAATTGAATGTGTCGAAAGAAGTTCCATAAAATTTTGTTAAATCGATATCGTAAATACCTTAAACTTCAAAAATGCATATCTTAGAAACGCAACATACAAAGTTGATAAAACTATCGTATATGATAGTCAACATTTTCAAAATATTGTGAGTAAAATATGGTCCAAATTAACGGTACATTTTTCTAAATATTCAATAAAAACATTGTAAATGACCTAAAAAAATGTAACGCACCCTTTATCTAAATGAAGGGTAATATTGAACAATTGAGTTCATCACAATGTTACCCTATCTTTTATTCAATGGGCAGTAGCAATTAATTCTTATTTTTGTAATAAAAAACGATCTGTCAATTGTTTTCAGCGTAGGGGTATACTCGAAAATTTAAAAAAATATATATTTCAAACAGAGAGAGTCATAAAGAAACAAAACACGTTTTTTTCGCCTGCAATAGACTGAAATTATGATATCTTAACAAAATATAACTTGTTGTTTTGAAATGATGCTGGAAAAAAAATCCGGAAAAACCTTTTTTTTTACTTCGCCCCTTATACACCCTAATGTACTATCATCAATAATTGAACAATAATTGAACATGTTTATGAGTTCCGATCAATACATTTTCATCCTTACTTTGCCTTATTTTGACTAAAAAAACAGTTCTACCCCAATACAACGTTTTTACGAACTTTGGCCGCTTATATCTCAGAAACTAAACATACAAAATCATTTGAACTCACACTGTTTTCTGATTACCCATCCTACAATAATATTGTAACGTAAATAAACTTAACTTGGTTTAACTAATTTATTTAACACTTAATCTACAACTTAATTTATATTACTACGCCACTGTATAGCTCGATGGTATGGGCTCGTTCAGATTGTCGACTCCACTTGAGGGTCGCCTATTTATCTCCGATACAGCTTTCGAATTCTGGCATGTTCCAATTGTTTCCATTATTGACCGTTGTCTTCCGCGGCAGAGCGCACTGGATGGTTCTCGAACATCTCCGGGATGATCTCATCGCTGTCGCGCGAGGCGACAGGTCCGGCCTAGGTTCGTTACATTGCCCTTCTTAAGACATTTCGTCCGAAATTTCATCCTTGGAGTGTGACGATATCTGCATGACTCCCCATATCTGCCCGTGAAGTTCGATGGAAGTAACACTCCACGGTCTTCATGATCGGTCGTGGAAGAGGGTTACAGCAAACCAAAATCCTGACGCCGCTGGATCTGAATATCCCCTCCAGCATACTTCTTATGACTCCCCAGTCAACCCATCAATACCACAGGATAGTTTTGGAATTGCTAGATCCGCCAGATTCTGGTCCACCATAGTATCTCTTAGTTTGGTGAGACTCTTCAGACATCTTCATAGGACGGTTTATCTTGGGAATGCCTCTTGGTAACTAGGTAGTAGATGTTTCTCTGGCCTTTCTTCAACTGTAGCACCCACCAACTTCTGGATTCTGCTCCGCAGTGTTTGGAGTTGACCAAATTTCTTGGAGAACACTACGGCGATGCCCTGGACATTCGAAGATCTTCTGCCACACAGTGCGCTAGTGCGTAGTCAGCAGGCACCTCGAAAGGTCTCGTGACTCCTCTCTAGTAACCCCATGTAGAACTTTCTGCCCGTTTGAATACAAGGACATAAACTTCTCGAACGTCATATCATCCTCCGGTGGCTTGAGGGTGCGACTTGGTCATGGTTTCCAGCGTGAGGGCCAACCTGTTGAAATGGACGCCCCTTTTGGTTTCCCTCAGGGTGCTTATGGATTCGGTACACAAGGTCGTTTATCCTTTCACGATTTTATACGGGCCTTCCCACGAGTTCCGCAACTTTGGTGATAGTCCACGACGACGTTTGGGGTTGTACAGCCAAACCAGGTCATCAACCTTAAATCCTCCAGCGTCGGCCTTGATGTCATAGGTCTTCTTCATTTTATCGCTGGCACTCTGGATGTTCAACCGGACTCGTTCGTGGATGTCGTCCATTCTCTGCCGAAGTTTGCTGACGTAGTCCTCTCCGCAGTGTCTTGTCCTGGCGGTATCCCAAACTTCAGGTCACAAGGCAGTCGCAGTTCTCGGCCCATTATAATACTAGCAGGAGTTTGACCGGTTGACTCGTGTACTGCGGATCGATAGGCCATCAGGAACAAATGAAGATACTGGTCCCAGTCTCTTTGATGGTCAGAGACAACCTTGGACAAGTGGCGGTTGATCGTCCTGTTCATCCGTTCCACCATTCCATCGGACTGCGGATGTAGGGCCGTGGTTCTTGTCTTGCGGATGTTCAGCAGTAGACATATTTCTTGGAAAGGTTGATTCGAAATTTCTGCCTTGATCCGAGTGCAGCTCCATTGGAATACCGAATCGACATATCCACTCTTTCCCCAAGACGTCGGCGAGGGTGTTGGCTTCCTGGTTGGGCCGGGCATAGGCTTCGGCCCACTTACTGGAAGTGGTCCATTGCCACAAGGATGTATTTATTCCCGTGGTCGGATACGGGAAACGGGCCGGCGATGTCAATGGCGATTCTCTCGAACGGGCTGCCTACGTTGTACTGACGCATCGGGGCCTTGGGTCGTATTCGAGGTCCATTGCTAGCAGCACATACAGCGCACTTTCTGCACCAGTCCTGGACGTCAGCTTGACAATTGGCCCAGTAAAACCGCTGCCTCACTTTCTGCAGGGTCTTCGTCACTCCCAGATGTCCTCCGGCGACTCCATCATGGATTTCCGCAGCACTTCCTCTCTTCTGTTCCTGGGGAAAAATGATTTGGCGTCTGTCTTCCCCACCAATATCGGCCTCCAACACACGTTTCAGGATCCCATTGTCCAGAATAAGAGAGTTCCATTGTGCCCAATAGGACTTAACAGCCGGCGAGTAACCTGCGACTTCCTGCCATGATGGTCTTCGATTGCCCTTCTTCCAGCTGACGACTAAGCCAAGGTCGGGTCTCTCTCTTGGTCTTTCTGGATCTTGCTGTCATTCCAGTTGTCATCCATTGCCGCGGTTCTACAAAGTGTTGCTTCTTTCTCTTCTGCTCGTCGGCAATGTGAGCAATCATCTGGACATGGTCTTCGCGACAAGGCATCTGCATTCTTATGCTAGTTCCGGCTCGATGTTCGATCTCGAAATCGAATTCTTGGAGTCTCTCGATCCAACGTGCTACTTGACCCTCAGGATTTTTGAACTGTAAGAGCCATTTGAGAGCTGCATGGTCAGTTCTCAACAGGAATCTTCTTCCATACGTACTTGTAGAAGTGTTCCACTCCCTTTACAACAGCTAACAGCTCTCGCCTGGTGACACAGTAATTGCGCTCTGGTTTGCTAAGCGTCTTGCTGAAATAACCAATGACCTTCTCCTGTCCCTCCTGGATCTGAGATAGGACAGCCCCAAGTCCCACGTTGCTGGCGTCCGTATCCAAAATGAATTTCCCTTTGGGTAGGGGATAGCTCAGTATAGGTGCGTTGATCAAAGCTCCTTTCAGCTTCCTGATGAGTCTTGACATTCTTCGGACCACTGGAACTTTGTTTGGCCTTCCGTGAGCTTGGTCAGTGGTTTGATGTTGGCGAATCCCAGCACATATCGGCGATAGTATGTGCATAAACCAAGGAAACTTCGAAGTTGGTGAATGTCTTTTGGGATGGGCCAATCCTTAACAGCTTTGATCTTCTGGTCGTCCACTGCTACTCCTTCCCCAGAGACAACGTGGCCGAGGTATCGTACTTTTTTTTGGAACAGATGGCATTTCTTAGGGCTCAGCTTCAATCCGGAGTTCCTCAGTCGCAGGAATACTTCCTCCAAGTTTTTCACGTGGTCCTCAAACGATCTGCCGACCACAATTATGTCGTCGAGATACACTAGACACGTGTTCCATGAGAGTCCCTTCAGTACTGTTTCCATCAATCTTTCGAATGTGGCGGGGCATTACAGAGCCCGAATGGCATAACGGTGAACTGCCACAATCCTGGCCGATGGTAAAGCAGTCTTTTCTCGATCTTCCTGAGCCAGTTCTACTTGCCAGTATCCACTCTTCAGATCAAGGGTCGAGAAAATCGTGGAACCAGCCAACGTGTCTAGGGTGTCATCTATTCTCGGGAGAGGGTAACTGTCCTTCTTCGTGACATTATTAAGTTGGCGATAGTCTACACAAAAGCGTGTCGATCCATCCTTTTTCTTCACCAGTACGACTGGAGAGGACCAGGGACTGTCAGATGGCTCGATAACTCCTTCTTTTCCCATATCGCTGACTATTTTGTCAGCCTCTTCCTTCTTGGCAAGAGGAAGTCTTCTTGCTGATTGCCGGATCGGTCGGGCACCCCCAGTATCAATCTTGTGCTGGACCACATTAGTTCGACCCCCTTTTCCTTGTCCGGTATCGAAGATGTCTTGGTACTTTTTGACTAAATCTCTTAGTTTGGGCTGTTGAGCTGGTTTTATGTCTTTGGAAGCGATGGCAACTAATTTTTCTAGTTCTGTGGGCTAGTTGTTGTGTTGGCTATTCGTATCTCGTACGCCCCGGATCACAGATTATACTGATGGGTATTTCCCTAAAATTGTTCCTTTCTTTACGGTCACTGGAAAGTAATTGACTTTCATGACTCTTACCGGTACAAATTTTTCTTCACTTAACAGGGTTTTCCCTAGGCAATCCCTCGTCAATTTTCTCATCGAAGTTTGGGCTCGAACATCATCCGTCTCCCACTGCTCGCACTCCCGTCCAGGCGAGCCTCCAGGATGGTTTCAGCCCTCTCAGGTACGCTTATATCTTCAGCCAACAGCACACGGATCAACTCTTCACTTCTCCCATGAAGTACCAGCTCTTCTCCGTTGACACGTAGGACGCCGTCTTTGAAATCCAATTCAAACCCTCTGGAATTCATGATGTCCATTCCGATGATTGCATCGTCTTCGATGTCCGCTACAAGTGCCTGATGTTTCACTTTAGTGCTGCCCAAAATTATTTCAATCGGTAGCTCGCCATATACAGTAGCTGGCTCCTGTTGCTGTGCGTAGCTTCCAAGTTGTCGGTTCAATTCGTTCCGGTGTTCTGGCAAAGGAAGGCCGAGAATTGTCCTAGTCGCACCTGTATCTAGCAGCATGGTGCAAGGCTCGTTATTGATGAGACCGTCTACGAAAACACCTTTGTTCTGTCGTTGAAGGATAGCGACATATGCGTTGTTAACCGAGGCTTGCCGGACACATGCCGACGATTGCCCCTTCTCGTCGACCTTTTTTAGTTTTCCTGCATCGGAGTCGATGGATGTTGGACATTTGCTACGCACATGTCCAATTTTGCCACAATTCCGGCATCTTATCTGTCTTTTCTCAGGGAACACTTCCTTAATCACTTTCCTTATGGCAGCTTCCCAAAATTTGCAGGCTCCTGTGAGCCTTCCTCAATCATTCGGACTTTACTCTGGCTTTTGCAAGATTGTTTCGCTGCCTCGAATTCCAAAGCGCGTGCCAGTGCGTCTACGAGATGTGTTGGACGGGCTAGTGTCAACGCTTGTCTGGTTTCTTGGTCACGGAGTCCATCCAGGAATGCTTGAACCGCTAGTCGCTCCATTACATTTTCTGGTGTGGCTGGATATGCGAGACGAACCAAGCGTGCAATGTCAGTTTCGAATTCTTGTAAGGATTCGCCCGATTTTTGGCAGCGATTTTTCAGCTGGGAGTGGTATACGTGTTCCAAATGGGCGTGGCCATATCGTAATTCTAGATGTTTAATCAGCTGATCATAGTCCTCCTGTTCTTGGGCGGTGAGAGTTTGTAGAATATTTGTCGCTTCTCCACGTAATGCAAGTGTCAGTGCTAGCTCTTTCCCCTGCATTCCATCCGTTTGCTTTGCGCTGCTTCAAACTGCCGGCGGTAATTTGCCCATGGAGTTTTTCCATCGAACTGAGGCAGCTTCATGGAAGCTTCCCTATTTCTGAAATGACCTTGACATCTTTTATACCCTCTTGAACTTTATCCACGTTCAAACTCAAGTCCAGCATTGCATTTTCGTTAACCATCTCTGTGGAGGACGCATTATTAATTTGTTTTCCAGCTTACTGATCGTTTCCTTTATTTTGTCCATTTCTGCCTCGATTCCGTCTTTGATTCCATCGCTGATTATTTCCTTCATCTTGTCCATCTCTGCCTCGACCCCATCTTTGATTTTATCTACCTCCGTGTTCATTTGCTCCTAATTTTATCTATCTCTGTCTCAACGGTTCCCATTCTTTCTTCTAGGAAATTAGCCACACCACACAATTCTTTTTTAGGCCTTCTGTGTTTTCCAGGAACTTCTCTTCCAGGCTTCTTGAATTTTCTAGAAGCTTTCTTCCAGATTTCTAGAATTTTCTTCCAGGCTTGAATTTTCTAGAAGCTTCTCTTCAGATTTCTAGAAGCTTCTCTTCAGATTTATAGAATTTTCTTGAAGCTTCTCTTCCAGATTTCTAGAATTTTCTTCAAGCTTCTCTTCCAGATTTCTAGCATTTTCTCCAAGCTTCTCTTCCAGATTTCTAGCATTTTCTTCCAGTTTATTCATTACCAAACTTAAATCACCTCCGGAAACTTCGAATAAAAATGTTTCGGGGTCCTCACCTTCTTGTATAAGTCCTTCTGCAAGTCTTTCCTGAGTACTTGCTTTTTACCTGTTGTTTCCAGTTCCTTTCCTCCAATTCCTGTTTCAATTCCGCTACCTTCAAATCCGCAAGGCGCACTTTTCTTGAACACATTTTGTCTTTGACGAGGTATCAGTCTGTTTTACACGAAAAGTTATCAGTTTGTTAAAAATTCACTTCGCGAATTGTTTTCCACGGGCCACCAGTCTATTGTCTGTTTCACGCGAAGAGTGTATCAGTTTATATTCCCACGCACAATTGTCCACTTCGCGAAAACCGGGCCACTGTCTATTTTCTGTTTCACGCGAACAGCGTATCAGTTTATATTCCCACGCACAATTGTCCACTTCGCGAAAACCGGCCACTGTCTATTTTCTGTTTCACGCGAACAGTGTATCAGTTTATATTCCCCGCACAACTGTCCACTTGCGAAAACCACTGTCTATTTTGGGCGTACAAAAAGGTCTATCAATTTATTTTTCTGACTATCCACTCCACGATCACTTGTTTATTTTCAAAATCTCACTTCCGACACCAATTGTAACGTAAATAAACTTAACTTGGTTTAACTAATTTATTTAACACTTAATCTACAACTTAATTTATATTACTACGCCACTGTATAGCTCGATGGTATGGGCTCGTTCAGATTGTCGACTCCACTTGAGGGTCGCCTATTTATCTCCGATACAGCATTCTCGATGTTTCGAATTCTGGCATGTTCCAATTGTTTCCATTATTGACCGTTGTCTTCCGCGGCAGAGCGCACTGGATGGTTCTCGAACATCTCCGGGGATGATCTCATCGCTGTCGCGCGAGGCGACAGGTCCGGCCTAGGTTCGTTACAATATTTCAGCCAATTCGACCGAGAGCCAATTTCCCATATGTTTTCGTGCGGGGTTCTTTATACATGAAATAATGGGCCTTCCATTTTTGTGAATCTTGGGAAGACCAACATTTTTGGACAACGCGCATTATTAATTATAGAAGGTAACGCTATAATCACTGATTTATACAAAAATCCCTGTAGTTCCAATAAATGTCTCAATTTCAATTCAGCCCACCACTGCATCAAAAGACCAACATCATAAAACAATCCAGAGGTAAAATTTATCAATTTAGTGATCAAAAATTCCACTCAAACAAATCTGAAGAAACTAAAACAATAATTGTTGTCCTATTGTTGTCATATCACGTTAATAAAAAAATATAATAAAAATTATACTTACTCCAAATTGAAATATAAGACACCTTTGATGGAAAATATCCATACCATTCATCAAATACCATGTACGGACTTGGTGTATATTGGACAAACGAAACACAACTTGAAACAAAAGTTAAAACAACATAATTATGACTGGGTTCCCAAAAATAATAAAACAGCAATATGATTTCCCATCATTTTGAAGTCGATTTGATTTCAATTCCACCAAAATTTTAAATTAAAGAGAGTTCTCAGCAAGATTATTTATTGAAATGGCCCACATTGCAAGTAATATAATAGTATCAACTTGAAGACCGATTGACAATTTGAACAGAAACATTTTGATCACGAATAATACCAACTTTAGGTAGAATAAAACTGGCCTTATCACTCGGAAGAGGAAAAAAGAAAAAACTTCATCTTCGTACGGTCTTTAATCGCGAGAAAAACTAAAACACCAATTCATTCCAGATAAACCAGTAGTTTGGGTATGATCTCAAATAACAATTCTGTAGTGTATTGGTCCAACATTACAATTGATAAGATTATTAGTTCCACGTACTCCTCTTTTCGATGACATTTATAATTTGTTATGAACAATCACAATTTCAACATCATTACTTAAATTACACTTGGGGGTGAGTAGAAAAATTGTCACATTTGAAATGATTTGACATATGTTTGGTTCTCCAGTATTCCTCTTATATTTCAATATTTACAACATTTTATCACAAGCAATTTTATTTATACAATTTCAGCAATTCAATCATTTATGTGTTGTATATGTCTGTTATTTGATGATTTTATAATTATGTACAACTTTTATTGTACCCTGAAGAAGGCGAAAATTTCGCCGAAACATTGGCAGAAAAACTGTAAAATATGAGTAATGCGTTGTCCACTTGCTCGTGATCTTTGAAGAAGAAACATATCATCTTTGGACGTGAACGCAGAATACATAATATTTTTCACATAGGATCGATCATCCTCCAACCTCTGAGAATTTTCATTTTGATGCATATAAAATTGATTGCATTAAGACATTCCAACTAAAAAACAACGATAAATAATTAGTACTCCAAATGCTTGTTCGGTTTTAGTAAAAAACATTCTACTGAAAATATCCACAACAATTCGGCAAATAAAGGAATAAAACCAAATTGCACCCTTTTATGGAACTGGTGAATAACCCTTCTAAACCCTTTGACTGAGGATATCCCGCAATAATTTGGCAAATAAAGGAATAAAACCAAATTGCACCTTTTTATGGAACTGGTGTTTAACCCTTCGAATCGTATCATAAAAAACCTTTTGCTAATAAACAGCCAATTGTGAGTTTTTTAGAATTCTTAACCCTATCCATATCTATTAACAGATATCCAAAGAAGGATGTATACAATATAATTTTACGGCCTTGGATTATTTTGCAGTTGTAAAATATTTCGACATTACATTCAACCCTATCAGGTACCTACGAACATCCTTTCTGTATTACAGGCATTATATGACCACAGTAATAAAGCATAAAAAATATGCAAAAATTGCAAGAATCGGAACTGACCAACCCGTTGGAAACACACAAAAGGGTTGGTGAAAAATATATCTTCCAGTGTCCTACCGAATAGTCATTCACATTTAATTTTTTTGGCCATAAAGTAGGTTTTCTTAGAAATCGAGAGATCATTCAAATATTCCTTATTGATTTCAGCGGTTTTCAAGAATATAATGGACATATTATGGAGTTTTTTCATTACTATATTCATGCAATTTTTTCTAACTTCAAAGAGGGTAGTACATCTGAAAGTGAAATATAGTTTTTTATGATTTCAAGATTCCCACCAAAAAAAAAACATACCGTTTCAACTATTTCCTTCCAAAATTACAAAATAATAGTTTTTCATTCATTCGACGAATATTAACAAAAAAATCAAGAAATTATTCATATCTGATATGAAGTTCCACATTGAATGATCAGTTGATTGGAAATGCTACAATTCACGATGTTGCTGTTGTCTATAATATTTCTTTATTTTTTTTTTTTTTTACCTTGAGACTTAGAGGGTGATAAAAATCAATTTATTATTTTCGGAGTTTTGGTATGTTTTCATAAATAAATAATATCTACATTTCATTCACATTCATTTCATACCTCGCACGCCGGGTGTTGAAGTTTGGTTCCCGTCAGGTAATTTAGTTCCCAATACCAAAAAGGTCATTAGTAATTTGCAGAGCCGGATTAAGAGGGGGGCAAACGGGGCCGCAGCCCCGGGGCCTCCACAAGAGAGGGGCCTCCACAATATAAATTTTTAGGTAAAATTTCCTAACAAATACCGAAGATTGATTTGTTGAAAATATAAACAGGATGTTCATAAAAATCTTTCTATCAATATTCAATTGAGAATGTTTCCCTTTTCAAATACCGAAGGATATGCAAAATTATATATAAAAAATCTGACAACGAAAGAGCAGTTCTCCCACTTTTTCCTCTCATTTTTCGTTTTAAACATTCAAAAACATGTTTTTCGTATTCTTGTCAAAATCCATGGTTAATATTAATCTTCGATCTGATGAATCATGTGTATATGCGAGAAACAATCACCAAGTAAAACATCATACTATTATTCAAAATATTATTCGTATCAAAATTAGCTGTAAAAACAAGAGCAATTGAATTTAAAAAAAATATATAATTTTTTTTATTAAATGAAGGATTTTCTGTCGATGTATTCTTCAAATGACACAAGCGATCTAGATACACAATGAAATTCAATAATCATAAGCAAAAGAAAATAATATTTCAATTTATGAATATGATTGCATTAAATTATTTATAAGAGCCCTGTGCGCATTCCATAATAGAACAAAAGTTCAAATTCTGTTGACTATTTTTCTGGTGATTCTACAAACACTTTGCCCGTCTATACCTGTTTTTCCTATTTATTGGTGTTGAGAAGTGTCCGCTGAGTGGCGCGCTTGTAACAGAGAAATCCCCGAAATCTGAAAGTGTGAGTCTAAGAGAAAGATGACATTCCGCAATAAATGTAAATCCTTCTGAAAAGGACTATCTATCTATCTATCAAGATGTTCTACTATCAAATTCTTGAAAACCAAAATTTCAGAGCTACATTCTCAAACATTGAAATTACAGTGATTATTTTTTGACATTGCTAGAAACCAATAGAAACGTTCAATTCAAATAATTCATATACGTTTTGGCCAATCAATAGTGGGAATATTCTACCTAGAAAATTGTCGCGGGAATAATTTGAGGTATTTTGTTTTTATTGTCTGACAACCTATATTTTTAATTTGACGTCTGTCATCAATTTGCATGAAAAGTGTGAAATGAATCAAATCCGGTTTAGTACATTATATAATTTTGCAAGGAAATGTGTTTATGATCGTAACATAAAAAAATAATCTAAAGAATACCACACGAGAGTTCGATATAGTAGAAAATAATTATCTAGATTTCTTTCTCAAACTTGTTGGCAATAGCCACTCGATTCAGTTGGTCTCTCTTGTCTATTGCCTGGCAACAAGTTTTCGAAAATCTGTCGAATTATTTTCACTCTCTTGTGATATTACAACTGAGAATGTGATGATGTCAAATTGCACTGGAAAGCGCTCATTTTCCAAAATGAAAAAAATAGGCGAATTACGATGAGACAAAGCCGCCTATCAAAGTTATCGCTTCTTAGCATTGAGAATGATTTTCTCTGGATGCTGGATTTGACCGAAATCATCAATGATTTTTCGTCGAAAAAAGCTCGCAAGAATTCCTTTGTTCCGCTGTAATTTAATTTATTTCTTGTATTTTATTATACCTACATATGCTCGTGTCGAAATAATTTGATTTTTCCGCAATAAATAAAAAATAAAAAATTGTTTGAAAAATAATTAGGGGCCTCCACTCCTTTGTTGCCCCAGGGCCTCCACACCTTTTAATCCGGCCCTGGTAATTTGGTTTCCGGGGACTACCTGGTAATCCCAATTTTCATTGTATAATAACAGAAGTGAACAGATAGTAATATTTTCGTGTAAATCAAATATTCAGATTTTGGAAAAAGTCACACAAATTTATTTAGATGGTACGTTTAATCATGTGCGCAATTTTTGTGTCAGTTTTTTACTTCACACGGTTATTTTAATGGGCATTACATTCCATTAATTTTTTCATTGTTACCTAATAAACGCTCAGATACGTATAAAAATCTTATTTAAATCAATAATAAATATTTGTAAACATAATGGTATTACATTAAAGAAGTTGGTGGTAGATGGCTACGAATGATTTTGGTCTTACGTTTTTAAGTCCTCACGACGTTATCGAATGCTTTTTATTTGCTTGCGATAGCACCAATAGACGAACAGATTCAAAAGTATTCCGATTACTTAACAGATAATTATATAACAGAAGAGTCTCTTTTTCCACCCTTTCTTTGGGCTGAGAATTCAGCTGAGCTTACAAGAACCACTAATTCTTGTGAATCTTTTCATAAACATTTTAATGGGTATTTTTATAAAGCATATCCAAACATTTTAACTTTTTTGGAAAAACTTCAAGAATTTCAAATTGAAACTTATGTAAAATTACAAAGCATTAATATAACGGCTCAAATACATAACAGTAAAGTAAAAAATCGTCAAAAATTTATAGCAAAAATGATAGAATCTCATTCTAGAAATGAAATTAGTCGACTACATTTTATTAAGTGTGTTTCTTTTCACTGTGCTGTGCCTATTTGATATGGGTATTTTTATTATTATAAGTAGATAAGAAGTATAGAATTTTGATATATATGTTGTATGTTTATAAAAAAAAATTATTAAGTGTTTTCTTTTCACTGTGCTGTAACTATTTGATATTGTATTTTTATTATTATAAGTAGATAAGAAGTATAGAACGATAGAAGCTTGTGTGATGTATACGTTGTATGTTTAAAAAAATATATTGATTCAATAAACAAATGAAAAGTAATTTTTTTTTTCATAATATGAAAAAAATAAAATAAAAATTAATTGTTTAAAATATTTTTTATTTCCGGGAACCAAATTACACTTAGAGAACAGACACACAAAATGCCGGGAACCAACTTACACGTAAAATTAGGTAAACCTAAATAACGGGAACCGAATTCCACATTTTTTTAGACCCTTTCTAATCTGGGAACCAAATTACATGTTCCCCGCACGCCTGTGCTGAGAATTTTATTGGTAACATAGGCTAACCCTCTAGTTCTTCAAAACGTTAAATTATAAAAGTTGTTCAGTTTGATACTTCCGGAGATTGTGAAATACTAAAAATTGTCTAGAAGATATAAATGATATATGAGTATAAGAGATTTTCACGGGCACGTTCCAATACTCCAACTTTTCATCCTAACCGTTCATAAACTCGGTGGATTCCCACTTATTAACTCGTGAAAGTCGTTCCTATACTCCAGTTGATTTAATCGGATGAACAACTTTTTCACGAACTCAGAGTCCGTGAAAAAGTTGAAATATTTCAACCGCATGCGCATTGCACATTATAATTGAAAGTGATTAAATGTTAAGTCATAGGTTATATTGGTTTCGTGCACATTTGACAGATAGTCGACATTGGAGGTAAAACAATCTCACTTTTCCGATTTGTTTATGTTGGCGAGTTGAACATTTTTACCGATTTCGAAAAGAATTCGGTAGATGGATTACATATGTTATTGTTTGATTCGTAAATGATCATGCCTTCATATTGTGCTGTTGTGAAATGCAAGTTTTTTTTTCTTCATACCATTCTCGGTGAACATCGTCTAAACTGCAATAATATTTTGCCAGGTCCATTGTCGCAATATTTCACTCGAAACACAATAAAAACAGCAAAAATTTCGAATAATACGTTCTCTTACCTCCAATGTCGACCATCTGTCAAATGTGCACGAAACCAATATTATTTTCTTCAAACTAAATCCATATCAAAAAGATCTTCGTCAGAAACCGAATTTGACTCACTATCAGATAAAATACGTAGTATTTACAAATTGTTTAAGTACTAGTAATGGCAAGAATCTTCTTCAATTCCTTCCATTGTTAAATCCTTAAACCATATCTTAGATTTCAATGGGATTTTGAATTATTTTGGAGGATGACAACTGACAAATAACTAATTTGTTTCGTTTCGTTCCAAAAGAATCAAAATGACAATTGACACCATATGCCAAATTTTTCACTCATGATCCAACCGAGTTGGGGTATCCAGAAGAACTATTCATTTATTCGGGAACTCCACAGGGAAGTACGCTCGGCCCACTGTTGTGTATGCTTTGAATGACTTGCTAGGCTTTACCCAAGATGGTAGTTGTTCATGTTATAACATAATATTGGAGATAGCAACAGAGTGGACACGAATTTGCATCCCACAAAAAAATTGTATGACACATCTTTGGTCTCGAATATTGAGAATATCGTAGGAAAACGTTTTAAAAATAATGAATTTTGACTATGTTCAGGATTTTTTTATATATTCATAAATTATGAATTCCTTGGTGAAGTGTTGTTCATACTTATTCATTGCGAAGCCTTTCAAATATTTAGATATAAAATTTTGATCACAGGTCATTTAAAAACATACCAAACTGTGTTGATTTATATTATACAACTGTTGTCGTAGCACTTGAACACTTTGTTTTTCACAAAATTAAAATTGGAATTGTAAAATAATCTCGTAAAAAAAATTTCTGTTTACTTTGAGGATTGAATAAATAATCTGAATGTACTTGACTGTGTTTGTGGGCGTTCGTTTATTTTTCCATCAGTGTATTTTGTCTGTTTTGTAACAAATAATATTTCAATGGCAAACCTTACAATTGTAAAAATGACACGAGAGGTAATAAATCTATTCTATTTATACTGCGTTTGATGACAAAAATATTATTCTCGATAATGGAAACAAGATATATTGAAATTATAAAAATAGTATACGAATTTGAATAATTCCAAATAATATAAATAATTTAGATTTTTTGACAAAAGGGATAAGGAGGTTATTTGTTTTGGAAATCGTAATCGAATGGAATGTACTGCTTTTTAATTTTATTGTAAAATTATAAGTCATACCGGAAGCATGTACAAGTGAATGAAAAAGGGAGTTAATACAAAAATTTGAAATTATTTAAAATTTGTCTAAATATTCCAAATGTTCAGTGTGGCTATATTTATGTTCTTGTAGTATTAGATATCAAATATACATTAATCAGTCTTAGTAAACTAAAATTAATTTCATTTATATTGATCTTCCAAGATTCATAAGTTGAAGGGATCCGTATTCATCGCCCATAAAAACTACAAAATGTATCTTTCATCCATAGCGAATGATTCAACAATTTACCTCTTTTTTATAGCATTACATAAAAAATCCAAAAACCCCTTGTCGGCGAAAATTTACCCATAAAAATAGTGCGGTTTACGATCAAGAATTTTTTTCCGAAACTCCTTTCAATATTCCAGCTTTACAACCTTTTGAGTTGTAAACAGTAAAAATGAGATTAATGTTTTGCGAAAGATACGGAGGTATACAACCATCTACCCCATGCTGGGAGGGCATAATGGTTTGCAAATATATTATTCAAATGTTTATACAGGGCGGTTGGGAGCACAATGGGTGCTTTGTGATTATAATCTGCTCTCCATTTATTAACACTTAAAGATCCCTATTGAATTACACAAGAGCAATTTCGTCCAATTTAGATATATTAGTGCGTGAGCCAGTTGACTAATGGGAGTTGTTCGCTTTGGGAAGCATTGTTTTGGATCAGACAGGGGCGAAAAGAAAATATTTTTCATAAAAGATGTTTTACTTGAAATCTTACTAGTTAGAGCTATAATAAAGATGGAATTAGCAGAAATATATAAGCTGAAACAAACGAAATAGAAATAATATCGAAGCATTGGCAGATGGAATGGAAAGTCGAAACTTCCGCACACGTAATATTTCTATAAATAAATAAAACAAATCAGAAACGGCAAAATAAATTATTTAAATAAAATGATGAAATATCCGTGGCACAGGAAAATAAGTTAAAACAAAATATACCATAAGACGAAATTCGAAATAATCAATATAAATTACTCTTAGTATCTCTGATAATTTCAAGAATATAACTAAATATAAAATATTTTGAATAAAGATGAATCAAAATTCCTTTGGAAGTTGTTAGAGTTGAAAATCGCAATCGCAATTGTACTACTAAGATATTTTGTTTTATCAGTGGAGCCTAAAGATCAAAACTTATTTTGAAATATTAGGGATACAACCAACTACTTGGTGTCCTCAGTTGCATGTATCGATGAATCAAATAATTTTCTTACTCTTTACCTATATATGAAATATAAAATAGAGAAGAATCAAATATAAATGAGATTAAAAATATAACAAAGATAACAAACGTTAAGCAAATAAAGGAAGGAATCTAAAGAATATATGTGAAACATCAAATGAGAGTGAATATAAAGAAATTTTTTTGACAGTTCTAACAACCATTCAAATTTTGTCATTGTGTGTCATATGAAACAATTTCACCCAATCCTGTCAATATTACACTGATAATTGCATTCAGTGCAATTATCAATCACTATAACAACACGATTGAGTTTGACAACTTCATTCCAAATAAATTTCAAAATGTCACGTTTTGGCAATGCGAATGTTCAAAGTATAAATGCGCTAATCAAAGAAAAAATTCCCAGAAATACAACATACAGTCACAAATATATTTGGGGAATATTTATGGAATTTTGCTGCGAACGAGAATATGAATAAAATGAACATAGAAGCTTAGAATAATTGGTGTTGATACTAAAAGATTGGGCGGTCAATATGAGAAAGAAAGACGGGACAGAATTTAAAGGAGCAACGGTGAAGACAATGTGGAACGTTTCGTGCAAACTTTTGCAACAAAAGTACTATAATGACTATAATATTATGATTGACACGTTTAACAACATAGTATTTAAACCAGCCCGAGATGCCCGCGATGCAATCAGGAAGAAACTACAGTAAACGTAAGTCCAGTTCAGTTTCGTTAAATTTGTCTGAAGTTAACAAAATAATACTGCTATGGGATGAAAATACTCCTGAAGGTCTTGTGCGTAAATTTTACCATATTGCTGCTGTTAAATTAGCGTGGCGGGAAGGGGTGGCAGTTGCTTGTCTGGTGGATTTTTTTCAAATCGAGAAAAATAACGATGACTCTCCAACAAATCGCATTGAATACAATCCGGTGTTCAGTAAAACGTGCCAAGGTGGTTCTAAAAGCTGTACAAGTAGTAAATGGTTGGTTTCCAATAGTGAAAGACAAAGCGGCCCTGTACGTCTTTTTCATAAACTGATATCAAAACGAGGCGACAATATTACCTCACCACGACTGTTCTTAAAACCAAATCGACACTGGAAAAATGAAACCGACAAATGGTACGATAATTTACTTGTTGGAAGAAATACAATAAATGGATGGACTGAATCTGCTGACAAATCACTCGAATAGATCAACTGCTGTTAGCGAATTAGCAAAAAGTGGCGTAGAAGAACAACAATTGCTGAAAATTACTGGTCATAGCAATCAAAATTCTATAAGACCATAGTTAAATCTCGATCAAGAACACCACAACAAGATCATACATATTATGCGTGGTAATATAGATCTTCTATAGTAGAGAACAGCAACGAATCTAATGTTAAGTTAAATTTTAATAATTGTACTTTCACTAACTGTACTTTTAATAAACAAATAAATGTTTCATTGTGTTGAGTTATAAATTTTTTTGGCAAAAAATTTTCCGCCGAATATCCCTCGGACATTGACAAATGCCTCATAATTTTATGACAAATTTCTCAAGCTCGTTGCTTGGTAACAGCCCGAAGCCGAAGGAATCAAGGAACGAGCTTTCGATTGTCATAAAATATCTCGTCTATTATCAATGTCCTAGGGATATTACTACTGATAACAAACACAAAAATATAGAATAAATTGCTATAGTTTGGTTTCAGTCCTGAGAATATTTCCTAATTTCCATAAAATAATGCTCTTTCGAATCCCATTTATTCCTGAGGGCTAGACATCCACAAGGAAAAGCAAATTTTTCAGAAAAAAAAAATTTTTAAAAATTATTTATAATAACGGTGATAATTTCATATAATGATAAACTATTAAAAAACAAATTTTTTTGAAGAAATCCAGTGATATTTTTAAAATACTTTCATTTTATTTTTTATTCTAGGAATAATTGGTCATCAACTGTAGCCAAGACAACTGAATTAAAAACAAATTTTGGTGGAAATATTTCCAGAAAGTTTAGTTACCTCCATTACAAACAGTTGAAAACTTGCGTTAAATTATCAAAGTACACGATATGATTATTTGAAAACAACAAAGGAGAAACAGTAATTCTTGTGATTTGCGATTCAACTTTCAACACCATAGAGCTCATATGTTCAGGGAAAATATCACAATGAATCACTTTCTGAATTTTTGTTTTGTTCCCAGGAAATCTCCTGGAAGTGATCTCAGGTTCATCTCAGCTTTCATAGGTTTTCTTCTTGATGGTCCTTTTTTGGCTCATTGAGATCTCACTCACAGAGCCATCACGAATCATTCTGCAATCTTACCTAGTGCCGCCCAAAATCCTTTTCCTAAACGAAAGTCCAACGATTCAATGAAATTATTTCACAGGTTGAAATCAGGTGTATGGAAACAAAAATCAAGGAACAGCATGTTAAATTGGTTAACTTACTTTGTATATTTTTTCTTAATATTCTAGTTCTGGATTTCTATAAAAAAAATTCAAGCTTATCATTTTCCGACCACCTAACTTACCATCCTTCTTCTGGCCAATTAAACATACACTGGAGATAATAACTTGAAATTGAATTGATTTGTTAAACGTATATCATTGAATATCACACATTATTTTTTTATTATTTATCGATTTTTCTGAATACCTTACAAGAACCAACAAAAAAACAAGTTTGAACGGGGTCACGGTATAGGTTTTCTGGGGCGAACTCTCCTAGAGTTATATCCCAGCATAAAAAATATTCTTTCAAAAAGGGGGATTCCTAAAACTCAGAGGATAACTCGATTGTTAACGGATTTTATACATAAGGAACACATTTTTAAATATCTCTCATTTTTCTATCACTTCCATTTTTAACGGAAATAAAGTTTGCATACAATTTTCACTTGTGATCCAGTATCAATATGAATTTCAGAAAGTTTATTGGAACGTGAATCAGTTTTGTTACAGAAAAACTAATATTTTCTTGCTTTTCGAATTTCGAAAAATTCATCTTCAAGGCTCAATAAGTAGTTGTTCCGAGTTCAAAATTAAATATAAAAAAACAGACATGGTAGATACATCAAATAATCATAAAAATGACAATAGCGCTTACACATTTAGCACTAAAACAAAACGAGTACTGTATTCTATGCTAATATAATAAAAAAGTACTTTAACCCGATTTCAAAATTGTTTGACTGTTGGATGTATAATTTAATGCAAATAGGCAGATGGTATATTCGATTCCGAAAAAGTAAGGCGTATCTGTGGGAATCGAGATTTTTTTTTTTTTTTTATGTTCTGGTTCCCACGAAAAGGGATATCCTGTAATGTTCAGAGAACATCGTGGGAACCAAGGGAAAGAAGGTAGGAGTTGGTGTTCTTCTTAAATTTATGGAGGTTCTATGCCTCGGGGAACACCTCCCTAGGTAATGAGTTCCAAGGCCTCGCTGTTCGTTGGATGAACGAGTCTTTGGGAAAGTGATGTTCTGCAGGTCTCCAAAGTGACCACGAAGGGGTGTGATGACTGAACTTGACGGGTTAATCTCGAAGAGACCGCCAAAGCAGGAACGATTGTTGATATTTCAGAAGAGCATCGCCCATGAAAATATCTATAAAATAGAGACAAATCGCCAACTTTTCTACGGTGTTCCAGACAAGTGAGCGAGTTTGTAAGCGAGGCATCACCGACGAGACGAATTGCCCTTTTTTGGACAGAATTCAATAGCCTCAGGATATGTTTAGGTGCCGCGCTCCAAATATGGGAACAGTATTCCAGGACAGGTCGGATCTGTGCCTTATAGATCATAAGCGCTGGGTGGGGGGAAATAGCTCTTGGCACGAAAAAAAACCAAGTTTTTGGGATGCACTTTGGCAATGGACCTCACGTGATTTTCCCAGGGAAGGTTATTGCTGATAGTAATACCAAGCATCGATATGGATGACTTCAGTGGTATGGTTACTCCTGACAAAGTTATGTTAGATATAGTGAGATCGACTTTTCTAGAGAAAAGCATGCTTGTGTTTTGTTTGCATTGAATTCTACCAAGGTATAGATCCCCACTCGAGAATTGTGCTAAGTCCATATTTATATTATTAACATTTCTTCCTCGTTCATTTCTGGTTTCACGGGCTGATATAGGGGCCCTGGAAGAGAACGCGGTATGGAGGGTACTATCATCGGCAAAGCTGTGTACTGGACATGAAATTGCTTTCAACAGGTCGTTGATGTGAAGTAGAAATAGTGTTGGTGCGAGAAAGATCCTTGCGGAACACCAGCATTTATGAGTAGAGTGTCAGATGAAACCCATCGACCACTACATGGAAAGACCTGTTTGAGAGAAAACTAGCAAGCAGAGAACACAGCTGAGGGGCAAGCCATAAGACGAAAGCTTGGCGAGGAGTCCCTGGTGCCAAACTCGATCGAACGCCTTGGAGATATCTAATCCACAGCTAAAGTTTCTCCATACTTTCAATAGATAGCTGCCATATATGTGAGACGTAAGCGAGCAGGTCACCAGTTGATCTCTGATGGCGGAAGCCATATTGCCTATCGTTGACAATTCCTGAGTCTTCCAGATATTTCATGAGCTCGATGTTGATGGCTTTTTTCCATGACCTTGAAATAATAGATAGCAGTGCGATAGGTCTGTAGTTGCTAGGTAGGGCCTTTTGCCTTTTTTAGGGACTGGCTGTACTCTTGCAATTTTCCATGGACGGAAATACCCCAAATTGTAAGAGTGGTTGAACAACTTGCAAAAGAACAGGTGTTAGTTCAGGGCACATTTCTTGAGAACAATCGGCGGATTCCGTCAGATCCACAGGCTTTGTTGGTGCTGAGACCCAGCAAAATCTTTCTGATAGTACGTTGGCGAAAGGATCTCGCATGACTGTCAATAGGTGTAATGTTCGGGGTTGTTTTCCCGATGAATCCAGAGTGGAATTTCCAGCAAATAGGTGCGCAAAGATATTGGCTTTTTCCTGGGCAGTCGTTGCTAGTGTTCCATCTTCTTTGGTTAGAGGAGGAAATGAGCTGGAAGTGAAGTTTCTTCCACAGCTTTGGCGAAAGACCAAAATGAACGGGATCCGTTTGGACATTCAGCAAGTTTTGATCTTATTTTGGCATTGTGGGCATCTTTTGAGCATTCTATTGTCTCTTTGCATATGCCTCTAGCCTCGACATATGCTGCTCTGGTCTCAGGGCCCGGATTTTTAGCCATCGATGGTATGCTGCCTGTTTGGAAGCCACAGCTCTAGGCAGTTTCTGTTAAACCAGGTCTTATCGGATGATGTTCTTCTTTCGGTATTCGGTATGTAAGTTTGCATCCCCAACATGATGATTTCAAAATTGTCTCAGCACATCGTGTTGGATCTACTGAAGAGAAACAAACTCTTCCATGGAAACGCTGAGAAAAAACATAAAGACCTTCCCAGTCGGTCGAATTGTAATGCCACATGAGACGGGGTGGTATTGTGCAGCCTCGATGGTAAAATGGAAAGAGAATGTTGTGGAGATGAGGGGTGTGATCAGAGTTTCCGGCGGGGCACAAACTTCTATTCTATATGGGTCAGGATTGGGGTGAGGAAAAGATCTAGTGTATTGGCAGACTGGTTGTTGACATCAGGGATGCGGGTTGGTAGCTCGACCAGTTGTTCTAGACCATGAGTGATGGCGAAGGCTCGGCGACGACCTGCATATCTGTTTTGTTAGAGAATTTGAGCCAGGCAGCGTTATGTACATTAAAGTCCCCATGATTATGGTTTCAGCTGTTGGATGGTTCTCCTGGAATTGTCCAGTTTGAGTGATAAAACTCAAAGAGGTCGTTATAGGTGATAGGTAAAGGCAGCAAGGAACTTAGTCCGTTTGGTATCAGATAGCTTGAACCACATCACATCAAAGTCTTTCGGTTCCAATCTCTTCACGCTGGCATGAAAGGTTAGCCTTAGCGTAAAGGCAGACTCCACCTTTGAACCTGAATCGAGAATGGAGTTCGTAACCAGGACAAAGCATATGGACCTTGTTGGTGGACGAGTTTACTTGTGTTTCTGTTAGAGCCAGAATATCCGGTTTTTTCGTCTGTAGGTGATGGTGGACGTCATTGATGTTCTTGTTGAGAATCTAGCGATTTTGGTAATCGTCAAAGTTTAGGTATGCATTATTGCACATTAAAAAAAAATACTCCGCGATGATACAATTCTATATTCCAAGATTAGTATGATTGGTTTCCGGACGCAATATATAATGAAAAGTCGACTATAATTATTCCCAAAGAGAACCTTTTTGGAATAATTACTGAAGTGGTGGGGGTAGATGTGAATAAATGTTTGTTTTAACTGTTTCATACAGTGTTGCCAGTCGTTGGAAAAATTTCACATCGGGTAGTTGAATTCTGGATTTTTATGGAAGGAAATGTGTTTTTTTTAAAGAAATAAAGTATTTGGTTTATTTGTTTTTATAACTATCATTCACTACCTGGGGGAAGCCAGTGCGAACTTTTTCTAAATATGAGAATGGTTATACATGGAAATAGTAAATCGTGATTCCAAAGTATTGGTCGTTATATTCTGCTTTCCTAATGAAAGTAAATACATATTTAAAAAATATTAATAATACCTACCTAATGCAAGCACCCAGACTATAACCATGTGGTCCACTCTCCTCCTACCGATATATGCATATTAATAGGAGCACTACAGAATGAGTTAACCCTATACAAGGACCTTTTTATGTGGGGTTTTCCTTTCCCGTCTGGGGCCTGATAACTTTGTAGGCGGGTAATTCTCCAATTAAGCGATAACAGAAACCTTAAACGAGTGATAATTAACATTTTTAGCGTGAGAGCTAAAAATAACAGAGGTTCAAGTGAAGTCATGAATTGCTGAATATTTGTTCCGTGAAAAATTTGTACAGAAATATATATTATAATATCCAATGAATATACTATACAATAAAATAGGAAGAATAAAACTTCAAGTGTACACATAAAATAGATTTGTAAATAATAGATTCGAAAATCGAATAATATACATGATGAAGATACCATTCATTATAACTAGATTTTTGGAAGTTACCCTATACAGAGTCACGAACCAATTTTTAAATGAAATTTGCTTTCGCGATCTATATAGTAGAATATTTTTGTTACATTAAAAACGTGTTAAGTTTATAAATAAGAAAAAATTCTGAAAGTGTACCATTTTGTCCTGATGCACTTCGGAGTCATAAAACTAGAGAGGATAAGTATTTGTCAGTTTTGTTGTTGACATTTGACAGCTGGACTTGATATTCTATGTTTATTACAGTTTTAGTAGTAGCAGTAGAAGTGTTTTGAGTGTGGAAAACTATACGGGTGTGAAGTTATCCACCACCACAAAATACACTGAGAAAAATGTAACTCGGATCTGTTTCTCGTTAAAATGACAATGTAGGGCTTTTTTCAGTACACGATCAAATTCTGTAGGTTGATAAATGTAAATTATATTTAGAATGCATTGTCAACCCGGGGGTGAGGGTGCAATCGAGGGGAAACGTTGAAAAAATTCAATATACATTGAAACGGCACTATAGAGTTTTTTAGTTTGCAGAATCAAATTCCGGAAGTCAAAATACATAGCACCTTATGCATGAAATCATTTGTCGCCTCGTCAGAGGGTGTGTATTAGGGTGGAAAAGTTGAAAAAATCAAAATTCAGTTTAAACGGCGGTGTAGAGTTTTCTAGTATGCATAATCGAATTCAGAGGGTTGAAATACATAGCACACGATATATCAAATTATTTTTAGCTCGTCGAAGGGGGAGTTTTGGGGGTGAAAAGTTGAAAAAATAATAAATATTGAGTTTTAACAGCAGTGTAGAAATTTCTAGTAGGCAGAATCGAATTCAGAAGGTCGAAATACATACCATATATCAAATCATTTGTCGCCCCATCGGAGGGTGTGTATTGGAGGTGGAAATGTTGAAATTCAGTTTAAACGGCAGTGTAAAGTTTTTGAGATTTATATCCAAAATCTATTTAAAAATAATTAAGTTGAAAATTACCATTTTTTTATTGAAAAATACGAATATTCAAGAGGGCCAACTAGGTTTTTATCGTGAATGACTTGAATATTTTTATGCCATATGTGAAAATGCGATGACACACTTTTCCTGCAAACAATAAATCATATATCAGGTGGTATGTATTCCGACCTCCTGAACTCTACACTGCCGTTTGAACTGAATATTGATTTTTTTCAATATTTCCACCCCCAAAACTCACCCTCCGATGGGGCGACAGATGATTTCATATATCAGGCAGTATGTATTTCGACCTCCTGAATTCGATTTTACACTAAAAAACTTGACACTGTCGTTTTAAACTGAATATTGATTTTTCACAATATTTTCACCCCCAAAACTCACCCTCCGACACGGGGCGACAAATGATTTCATATATCAGGTGGTATGTATTTTGACCTCTTGGATTCGATTGTTCATTCTAGAAAACTCTATACTGCTGTTTAAACTGAATATTGATTTTTTCACAATATTTTCACCCCCAAAACTCACCCTCCGACACGGGGCGACAAATGATTTCATATATCAGGTGCTATGTATTCCAACCTTCTGAATTTGATTCCGTAAACGAAAAAACTCTACAGTGCCGTTTGAATGTAAATTAATTTTTTCAACATTTCCACCCCGATTACACCCCCGCCTTCGGGTGACAATGCATTCTTAATATCATTTCTTATATTTATCAACCTACAGAATTTGATCATGTACTGAAATAAGCCCTACATTGTCATTTTAACGAGAAACAGATCCGAGTTACATTTTTCTCAGTGTATTTTGAGGTTGTGGATAACTTCACACCACTGAAAACTATGGGAGAAGAAGTTGAAGCTGTCGATATGTGTCCAAGGCAGGAAAGTGCACCAACACCGCAGATTATGTTATATCTTCAGGTATCGCGAAACATTCAGAAAACGTTTATTATTGTAGCGGATATGTGACTGGCCTATTCTTAACATATAACAGAAACTTATGCAGTTTTCTCTTTTACCTATTAAGTATTTATCCTCAACGCAAACTGTGACTGTGGTTGATAGTGTTCATTTGCAATTAAAAAGGTTCATCTTGAAGCAATAGGTATAATAGTGGACAAATTATCTAAACAAAACCTTCCGAGTATTCTCACTGGGTGTATTTTACTAAAATCGGAATTATAATTTCCACATAAATATTATTGATTATATACCTCTAAATTAATTCAACCAATCAAATGCATTTATCCAATCAATCAAATCCCCAATATCATCGAATATACGACCATGTTGCTTGTATATTCGCGAATATACACGCTACTTGCTATAAAACAGGTTTATACCAAATCTTTCAAAATAATTTAGTCACTGTCAAATTGAAAAATGATGTCCGACCGTTTTGGAAACACTCAGGAGAAATTCGAGAAAACATAGAGAAAATAACACAATTTTTCAAATGTATGTTTGTAATAGCTCGGTATATAATCTTGTCATATACCACTTGTGATAGATATTTTGGGTAGAGTATACTTTGATATTTTTCCGCCAATATTGTTGCAAAAATAGCACTCGACTAAATTTCTTTTGAAAAATTTTTTAAAAAATTTTTTAAAATTGACACAAAATGTGAAGTAACCACTGATATACTACTGACATCTTTGTGTCAATATTGTTGTAGAAGTTCACGAATCAAATTTCTTTAAAAGAAATTTTTTTAAAGAAGTTTGGTCGGGTGGTATTTTTGCAACAATATTGGCGGATAATATCAAAGTATACTCTACCCAAACATCTATCACAAGTGGTATATGACAAGATTATATACCTATTACAAACACACACTTAAAAAATGGTGTTACTATCTCTACGTTGTATTTTAGAATAGAATAGAATGTTTATTGGTCCAACATACACCGTAGTGTTTTGACAGGTCAGTATGTATACATAACAAAACAATATGAAAATTTAAATTGAATTAAATTTAAGTATATAATTTAAAAACCTAGGATGATTTACATATATACAGCGTAATTAAATATCAAACTTGAATTATGATATGTCGTAGTAAGCATTGGCTAGGAGATGTTTTTTAAGGCCAGTTTCATATCAAATTCATATTCTTTAGTTGTGTTGGCAATGAGTTGTAAAGATTTATTCCCAATTTTTTTGTTCCTAGTTGATTCAAATCTTTGTTTCGGTATTTGTATATCGTTTCTATAGCGAGTGTTATAGGAGTGTTTTTCTCCGTTTGTTGGATGATTGGATTCATTTTCCTTTATGTTTAGGAGATTACAGAATATGTTTGCAGATGGCAGTGTCATTATGTTAAGTTTTATGAACCATGGTTTACATGAGTCGTTGCTCTGTATGCCCACGATTGCTCTAATTGCTTGGTAAACACATTTTGCATGTGTGTGGACATTCCCCAGATTATCAGTCCATATGTCATTGAACTATGGAAAATTGCATGATAGGCAGCTATAGCGGCATTTTGGCCGAGGTCATTTTTCAATTTTCTGAGAGCATATGTTTTCCTTGATAAATTGATTGTCAGATTATCAATATGAATTTGCCATGTTAATTTTGTATCAAGCCATATTCCCAGTGATTTTACGGTTTTGTTTAATTTCAAAGTTTAACGTTTCTGTTTTATTTTTATTTAGACATAGCTTATTTGTATTGACCCAAACTAATGTGTCTTTTACAATGTTATTTACAAGAGATGTCACATCAGTACATGTATTAAAGCGTTCAGCAAAAGTTTTGTGAATAAGCAGGTGAAAAGTGGTGTTTGGAAGGTCGTTTATATATATATATATATGTATATATAAGAAATAATAGGGGACCTAAGACACTTCCTTGTGGTACACCATTGATAACTGGGAGCGTCTTGCTCAGACTGTCCTTGGAGAATACACTCTGTGTTCTGTCCGATAGATAGTAGTGTTTGTGTTTTGCCTCTTAGTCCATAGTGTTCCAGTTTATTCAATAGAATATTCTTGGAAACACAGTCGAAGGCTTTACTGAGATCTAAGAAGATTCCTATTGTGGACTGTTTGTTTTCAAAACCCTCTTGGATGTAGGAGCCTAGTTTGAGCAATGCTTTTGAAGTGTTTTTGTTTTTCCTAAATCCAAATTGTGCTTCTGTGAAAAGTTCGTGTGTTTCTAGAAAATTTGCTATTCTGATGGCAATAACTTTTTCTACGATTCGCGAATATACAAGCAACATGGATGATATTTCGGATTTGATTGGTTAGATAAATGCATTTGATTGACTGAATTAATTTCGAGGTAATAATCACCAAAATATCCATCACTTGTGATATAACTACTGAAAACTTATGGTCAGTACAACCGTGCTCCACAAATCTTAAGAGTTGGTGATAATTCTCGGAAAGTTTTATCACAAATAATTTTTCCGGTATTATGAATCAAATGTTTCGAGTTATTTATAAATATTGAATTAAAAATTAAATATTATTTTTCGAAAATATTTTATAAAAAAATTTTATTATTTAAAAATATTTAGTTTTCTTTATATTTTAAAATTTGCATTTGATCTGAAATTCGGCATGTGTACATGGTTCGCATGACAATGACATCTACTGTAGTGAAAGTAGCGTTACAAAAATTATTGCCAGCTAAATCGCGGAAAATTCACGAAACCGCGTATTCAAGATTTATGGAATGGAAGATGAAAAAGACATGCTTCTTTCTCGGAGACGGTGTTATTGGTTTATTTTTCCCGGAACTGGCACAACAACAAAAGCCATCAACAGTGTGGTCGAATTATTCAATGATTAAAAGTATGTTACAATCCAATAATAATGTAGACATTTCAAAATATTTCAAACTAATTACATTTCAGAAAAAAAATGGGAAAGTTTACACGACCAAGAAAGCTACTATTTTTACGAGTACACAAATTAGTGATTTCTTAAATAATGCTCCCGATGAAGTTTATTTAATGGCCAATGTTGTTGTATTTGGGATTGCAGGAGCTTGTGAAATCAGCCAGGTAACATTAGATGATATTGGAGATTCGGGAACGTTATTAATTGTAAAACTTAAGCAAACAAAGAATGATGTAAACAGGAGATTTGTAGATACTGAAGAATATATTAAATTTTACCGAATGTACATAGCTCTTCATCCAGCAGCAGCAAAGGATCGCCGCCTTTTTTATGCATATCGCAATGGAAAATGTATCAATCAGGTTGTGGGTAAAAATCAGTTTTATAAGGTACCTGAAACAGTAGCTAATTTTCTTCAACTTGAAAATGCTAACTCATATACAGGTCATTCATTTCTTTTAGTTGAATCCGCGGGAGACTTGATGACACTAAAGAAACATGGCGGTTGAAAGTCATCAACGGTCGCTGAAGGGTATGTTGATGAATCGGTAGCACACAGGACAGAAATAGCTAATAAAGTGTTTAGAACGTGTGGCAGTGCTGACATTTTTTGACAGTTCTAACAACCATTAAAATTTTGTCATTTTGTGTCATATGAAACAATTTCACTCAATCATGTCAACATTATCTGAAAAGGTCATAAAAACAAGGTTGGAACTATTTCTGAAGAAACACAAAATAATTGCTGATAATCAATTCGGATTTCAAAGCGGAAAATCTACGGAAGGAGCCATTGCATCAATAACTCAGAAAATGTATGATGCAATCGATAAGAGCCAACCTGCTATCGGTGTATTTCTGGATCTTGCAAAAGCGTTCGACACTGTCGACCACCAACAGTTGTTGGAATCCTTGGAAGATGTAGGAATACGAGGAGTGACACTTGACTTATTTCGATCATATCTGCACGATAGGAAGCAATGTGTCAAAATTGATGATACCTATAGTAGTTTTGAATTGGTTAAAATTGGAGTACCACAGGGGACGGTACTCGGACCAATTCTATTCATCATATATATCAATACCATACTAACCGTTAGAACCTCTGGACACATAATAAGCTTTGCGGATGATACAGTTATATTGTATACATCAAACAGCTGGGAAAACCTAAAATCTAAAATCCAATCAGAAATGAACAGTATCATTGACTGATTTAATCACAAGTTGCTAACCATAAATTTTGATAAAACATTGTTCCTCCCTATAACAAGCTACAAAAACAAACTTCCGCAGTATAACACTTTAGAGATAAAGAATCACAATAAAACGATCACAATAAAACGTACTGAGAATATAAAATATTTAGGGATAAGTATAGATTGTCATCTCCGTTGGAATCATCATGTTAATAACACTGTTAATACGATGCGAACCTTCTTAGGCCGCTTCAAATACCTCACTAAAATCCTACCTCTGCACCATCTAAAAATGCTCTATTTTACTCTTGTAGACTCCCGTATAGCATATGGAATTATCGGATGGGGTGGCATCGCAAATGTATATCTAGAAAAGTTGAACACACTTCAAAAATATTTCCTAAAAATTATATTAAAAAAAGAAAGAACCTACCCATCAGATCACTTATAAGAGCTATATATTCAAATAAGTTGAGAACTCCACTAGCGAATAAAACAGTGGGTACCAAATGTCTATCATTTTTAGGACCACGATTCATAAATATTATTTCAAAAAGGTCCCTTAAATTCCAAAATCAGAAACTATACATAACTTCTTTAACTAAAAAAAAAAAATTACCATTAATCCAGCATACTCCTCATGCTCTATATTATCAGTCCTCTATTACTGTTCAATATGCCAAAATAATTATATGTCCATCAGTTCTCTTCGTTTAGGCATTTTTTTTCCTGCTTCAATATTGTATTACATGTATATCTATGTAAATATATATGTATGTATGTGTGGAATGTATCTATGTATATGTATGTGTGCATTCATTATATGTATGTGTCTTATTGAAAATTATAATACTTTGTTATGTTTTAGTGTCGCATGAATGAATGAATGGGATATGACACGGACAGCGAAAGCTTTGTGTTCTTTCTCTTTATTTGTTTGTGTCAGAGTACTATTACTTAATATTATGTCAAATTATTATTAGGATTATTAACTATTGTAGGTATTACTGATGCAAATAAATATTATTATTATTATTTTAAATTTTGCGAATGTTTAAAGTATAAATGTGCTAATCAAAGAAAAAATTCCCAGAAATACAACCTACAGTCACAAATATATTTGGGGAATATTTATGGAATTTTGCTGCGAACGAGAATATGAATTGAATGAACATAGAAGCTTAGAAGAATTGGCGTTGATACCAAAAGATTGGGCGGTCAATATGAGAAAGAAAGACGGGACCGAATTTAAAGAAGCAACGGTGAAGACATTGGAACGTTTCGTGCAAACTTTTGCAAGAAAAGTACTATAATGACTATAATATTATAATTGACCCGTTTAACAATATAGTATTTAAACCAGCTCGAGATGCCCGCGATGCAATCAGGAAGAAACTACAAGCAGATCCATGTAAACGTAAGTCCAGTTCAGTTTCGTTAAATTTGTCTGAAGTTAACAAAATAATATTGCTATGGGATGAAAATACTCCTGAAGGTCTTATGCGTAAATTTTACCATATTGCTGCTGTAGCGTGGCGAGAAGGAGAGGCAGTTGCTTGTCTGGTGGATTTTTTTCAAATCCAGAAAAATAACGATGACTCTCCAACAAATCGCATTGAATACAATCCGGTGTTCAGGAAAACGTGCAAAGGTAGTTCTAAAAGCTGTACAAGTAGTAAATGGTTGGTTTCCAATAGTGAAAGACAAAGCTGCCCTGTACGTCTTTTCCATAAACTGATATCAAAACGAGGCCACAATATTACCTCACCACGACTGTTCTTAAAACCAAATCGACACTGGAAAAATTAAACTGACAAAGGGTACGATAATGTACCTGTTGGAAGAAATACAATAAATGGATGGACTAAATCTGCTGCTGAGGCAATTGGCTTGAATGTAAAGGGGGAAAAAGATAACAAATCACTCGAATAGATCAACTGCTGTTAGCGAATTGACAAAAAGTGGTGTAGAAGAACAACAGTTGCTGAAAATTACTGGTCATAGCAATCAAAATTCTATAAAACCATACTCAAATCTCGATCAAGAACACCACAACAAGATCATAAATATTATGCGTGGTAATAGATCTTCTATAGTAGAGAACAGCAACGAATCTAATGTTAAGTTAAATTTTAATAATTGTACTTTCACTCACTGTACTTTTAATAAATAAACAAATGTTTCAGTTATAAATTTTTTTGTCAACAAATTTTTCGCCGAATATCCCTCGGACATTGACAAATGCCTCATAATTTTATGACAAATTTCTCAAGCTCGTTGCTTGGTAACAGCCCGAAGCCGAAGGCTGAGGAACGAGCTTTCGATTGTCATACAATTATCTCGTCTATTATCAATGTCCTAGAGATATTATTACTGAGAACAAACACGAAAATCGTTTAGAAAACATATTATGTTACTGAAAATTCAACCCCAGCCAAATCTGTAAAATGCTGAACAATACATGATCAATATCAATGAGTTCATGTAACTACCGACTAAACAAATCCGCAAACGCCTATGTTTTGATTCATGGAACCAAAGGGTACGTTCACTTCCATTATAAAGTGACAGAAAACTGATATATCAGCTGAATCAAGCATATTTTGATCACACCTATCAATTTTATAATGATAAATTAACTTCTATATAAAATGTGTCATTTAAAGATGACTGTTTTGTCATTTTGACAGCGATAAAAAAGGTGCATCGTTTTTTATCACCGATAAAAACGCCTGTTCCTCTTAAGCGTCTACATCTAGTATGCTTACGTCACGTTAATGTCTGCCCTGTCAGTTATTCAAGTAATGTTGATAATTGATAGTGAAACATTACAACATGAGTCGTTTTGGGGAAGTTTCGACTCAAAAAATAACAAAAAATATAGAAAAAGCAATCCCGCAATCCACAAAAAATACTAAAGCGTCAATATGGAGACAATTTATGGAGTTTTGTCAAGTACGAAATTACGAACTGTCGAAAATAACTCCGTTACAAAAAGTAGCAGATATATTAAAGGATTGGGCCTATAATATGAAAAAGAGGAATGGAGAAGATTATAAAGAATATGCAGTTGAATCAATTTGGAATTCAACTGCGAAGATGATTCAAGAAAAACATTTCAATGAATACAATATTAAATTTGATCCTTTTGCCGACATAACTTTTGAAGAAGCTCGTGATGCAAGAAATTGTAAACCGAAAGAATTACAAGTTATTCCAGAGAAAAGAAAAGTAAGTTCTGTAGCATTGAACAAGAAAGATATAGTAAAAATGGCAAAATTGTGGAATATAGACAACCCAGAGGGATTACAAAAAAGATTCTTTCATATAGCTTCTTATGAAATAGCTTGGAGGGGGGGAGAAGCTGCAAACTGTAAAATTTACCATTCTAAAGAAGAAAAAAATCAAGATGGAACTTTAACAAGAAGATTTGCATACAATACAATATTTTCAAAGACGACACAGGGTGGGTCGAAAAAATTGGCAGACAGCAAATGGTGTAACAAAAAATGAAATGGATGAAGGTATTTGTCCCGTTGCATTGTTAAAATTACTGTTACAAAAAAGAAATGAAAACATAACATCTGAACAACTTTTCTTAACTCCAAATCCCTTTTGGAAAAACAAAAATTCTAATGGTTGGTACAAAAATGTTCCACTCGGTATTAATACGATTTCTACTTGGACCAAATATTCTGCAACTAAAATTGGACACGACATTACAAATAATAAAATTACCAATCTTCGAACCGTGCTAGTACAGTTTCCCAGTTAGCCAAAGCAGGAGTAAGTGACCAACAACTTATAAAGATAACGGGACACTCATCATCATCTTCTATTAAACCCTACCTCCAAATTGATCCTGAACATCACGAAAATCTTATTAGTTCCTTTCGAGCCTCGAGTGAGAAAAATCAAAATGAATATTCTACATGTGTGAATACCAGAGAAGAAAATTTTGAAATCAGTACATCAAACCAAACAATTTATAACAATTTTGTATTTAATAACTGTTCATTTAAATAATTTAATTGTATCAATAAAGATAATTATCGTTGTTGTTCATTCATATATTCGGTCGTTAATTTATCTTGCCAAAAAACACTCGAGCTTTTCTTTTAAGGATAAATTTCTTTTTAACTCAAAATTTTTCCATCAGTAATTTTGCTGATTACTGATTGGCAAAATTATTTCGTTACAAAAAGAAATTTATCCGATAAAAAAAGCTCTTGTGTTTTTACTGTTGATAAAACCCACTAGTACATCACTTCAATATCAGCACAAATCACAATTGACACGGTCTCCACTTCCAATTCCCGACACCTAAATCGAAATTTTGGTAAGAAACGTGAGCAAAAAATGACATAATCGATGTTCACTAAAATATCGATTTACACACTGAAAAATTGATTGGAAATATATGTGGTAAAACCAAGCTGAATCAATACCACCGACCAACTGAATCTCATCACTGAAAACTAGCACCCAATCTCAACAGCGACACGCAGCAGGACCGTAGCAGGATCGCAGCAGGACGCAGCAGCCAGCCGACCTCGTCCTTCCAGGACACACTGCGATTCGCAAGCAAGTTCGCGAATGAAACGTCTAATGAAGGCGGCCCGCGAACCCCCTAACGCCGGCTTCGCGGATCCTCGGTTTTTGCACACGTCGCGCTCGTTTGTTTTGCCCGCCTTACACATGATTCGCAATGTTGAGTATGGTCAGGAGGAATTTCCTGTGCCAATGGCAATGTCCTTATGGTAGGTCGGTAAACTAGCGGTATTTTGCGTCTATTCGCGTAAGTAACGGTTCGCAAGGACGAGCGTGAGTGCGAATTTTACGAGTCGCCGGCATGCGAATTTATTATGCCGGGGGTGCAATCGGATATGTTGATGGATACAGGGTGGAAAAGCTTATTTTTTCGAAGTTGCGGAAAGAACTTTTTATCGATGGTTCGTAGTTTGGACATGAAATATTGATAATTGATACGACTGAAAAAACTAAATTAGCAAATCCAAACCATATCAATAATTCTCGGTCTTTTGATAAGGCTACACGCGAGTGACGTGCTTGTTTGATGTTCTGATTTTTTTGATCGGTGAGTAGGTATTATTACGGAATTTTAGTAATAGGAAATAAGAGTGAGGATATACCCAACTTCGGCAAAAAACTTTTAACTGACTTTTACCGTGTATAGATTTTTTTTCTAGACCTAGAAAGTGGTAGTCGTTCTGTTTGCAGTTGTAATAGTAAAAATGAGAATATACCAATGACGTACGAGTATTCCTTTTCATTGGTCTATTCTCTTAGAATAATTAATATAACAGGGAAGAATTGTCACTTATAATCTCCCTAGAGTATGGAATTATTGCCGGAAATTTTTTGAGTACATGAATTTTTTGAAAATTATCGCTCGTCGCTTCGCGACTCGTGATAATTTTCATTAAAAATTCATGTACGAGACAAATTTCCCGCAATTAATATTATACCGGAATTATATTTAAATAGAAAACATGAAGTAAATATTTATTTTGACGTTATTCACAAATAAATAGAAGGCTGTGTGTAATGGAAGTTTTGGGGGAGATTTTTTTCTGATTTTCCCCGTTCCCTAGTAAAATAAAATATATAATATCACAAACCATTATGTAAAATTAATTGATTTCATACAATTTTCTTACTAGGTTTCAGGGAAATATTAATATTGACTAAAAATGAAAGTGGATACGTTCGTATTGCGGGAGATATTTTTTTTTTTCCCCGTGCCCTAGTAAAATAAAATAATATCAGATAAATTTTTATATAAAATTGATTGTTTTCATACATTTTCTTACTGGGTTTCAGGGAAATGTCAATATTGATTAAAAAAGAAAGTGGATGTTCGTATTGCGGGATATTTTTTTTCCCGTGCCCTAGTAAAATAATTTTTTTAATATCGGATATATTATCTTATCCTAAATAAATTTGTTGGCTATGTTATAAAAAAATAATATTCAAATTAGCTATAATACAATCAATTTCATACACTGTCATAATGATAACAACCCATAATTATTCAAAAGACAACAAGAAAGGTCTAGATATACAAAATCATCCTGAATAAAATGTGATAAACAAAATTATAAGCTTGAAACATACAGTATATGAAATTGTATGTAACTAAAAATAGCCAATGGGAGAACAACAAACTTCTTGATGACAATAGCCAATCAGGGAACAGTATGGTCAAATTTGAAATTGTGAGAAAATATGAACGAAAAAGTGTCAGAGACAATTATGATTGAATATTGTAAATAGTCTGTAAGAAAGGAAAAATAGATTCATTTATAAGTTTTGACAAATAACCCCAAACAGTAAAAATGTGAGAACATAGTGCGCGAATTCAAAAATTCAAATCAAAAGGAATGAGGAAAAAATGGTATCCAAGTGACGGAAAACAAAGCCACAAGGAGATCGAAAATAAATTGAAAGAGAATGCCACGTTTTATTTGGGAGGAAGAAAAATTCAATAATTTCAACATCATAAGCAGAAAATCAACATTACCTTATTTGTACACCATATACAAATATTCCAAAGCTGATTGCTGAATTTGTATGGTTCCTTCTTTTGGTATTGGAGTTCCTGAGAGCATTGGATTGAGAGATAATCCAAATTCTGGGTGTATATTGAACAGCGACAGTTCCAGCGACAGGTATAAACTTTCCTAGTGCACATCACGAATTGAACAATTTCACTAATAACTCATATCCCATAAGAAGAACTTTATTTCATTTGATTTTGAACTATTAAAGAAATTTTCACTTTCAAGGTAAAAGTGAGGTTGTTTTCTCATGTTTATCCATGAAAATTTGTAGATTGACATTAGAATAAGTTACCGATCGTAGGCCAGGTAAATTTAAGTTTTCCTGAATAAAGGAAATATTTGCTTTTTGATACTTTATTGCTTATTTTCCACAATTATCAGCAATCATATTTATAAACACAGAAATTGACATCAAGACTAGAATAGTGGTTCTATTGCCTGAACCGGCTATCTGAGACGAGAGGCGTACCAACTGAGTTTTGGTCGTGGTAAGAAAAATGATAACAATTGGCAGCAACGTGACGAGAGAACAGTGACGTTAGCTAGCAATTATTATTACATCACAGTATATTATACAAAGCGAAAATATTTATCTATCAATATTTCATAACAAAAAAGTTAATATCATAACAACTATTGTTTTTACAATTCTCATTATATATATATTTAGTATATATATATATATATATACTAAAATATATTTCATATTCTTTCAGGTTTAATTCTAAGAAAAATTAATATCAGCGGTAATAATTTGTTTTTCAAATAATTCAGGAAATCGGGATATTTTATTCTTTATTCTAAATAGAATGTTGTTGACGTATGTTGCCGGATAAAAAAATATATTGTAAAGTTAGCCATGGATTTGACATTCACTACTCCTGTCAATCAATATTTTATTTGTGGCATTATAAGTTCCTCATAACATTGTATACAATCATAAGTTAGTAAAAAAGTGATAATAAAATGAACTTTCAATCGTATGAATTGTGTTCCTTTTGCAAAGAATCACAGCACATTAAAATGTACCATAAAAATGTAAAATATCTAACATACCTAGTGGAAGAATCTGGATTAAATCCTGAGCAAGAAAACTTATTTAAAGAGATTGGCAACATTCTGCGTGATATTGTGCCTTCTTTTGGACACAAATCTAATACTCAAAGAAATAAAGGTGTCTCAGTATTATTTTTATTCTATGAAACACAGGCATATTGTTAAAAAAAACACCGGTTCTGTGTTTTATTCACCACTTAGGGAAGAGGAGGTAGAAGTAGAATTTCTGAAGAATTTAAAATTAATTAATGATATTATAGAATGTACACCTCAATAACTTGTAATATTTCCAACTTATGAAGTAAGTAAATAAAAAATATTGTCAATATTATTTCAATATTATTTTTGTCCAATTATATGATAGCTGTCATGTGCCAGGGAAATTTCCACTTATTAATTTTACGTCTACATGCTAATGTGGATGAAACATTTTCAGAAAATTTGCTGGTTACCATAGTAACAATGTCGAAATAAAGCATCTGATTGGTTGAAAATGACTGGTATAAATTTTCAAAATTTTTTTGTAGAAACAAATTTCTTGAATATATGAAGAGGTTATTCACATTTTACATAAATGTCCCATTTTCGGGAAAATCATTCTATCTAATTTTTAACCGACGAAATCAAAAAGGAGGAGGTTATCTAGTCCACGCGTATATTTTTTATGTATGACCACGCATAACGTGTTACAGAATAGTCGATTTCGCGATTCTTTTTCATTGGATAGGGTGACTTCGAAGTTGGTCCCATTTGGATTTGAAAGGAAAATCCTTCCCTAAGGGTAGCAAAATGAAGGATATTGATCGTTCACCCTCTGGTGCACTTGGCTAGTTGTCCGATTTGGATGTTTTTTTTTATTAGATAGAGTATACCTCATAGTCGAACATATTCGAATTTGGGAGGAAATAATTCACCCCTATGGGTAGAAAAATAGGGGATGATTGATTTTTCACTTGTGAACATTGGCACACATATGTAGTTGACATATTGCTATTGTCATTATTTTTATTCTCCTACATCCGTCACAATAATTACATTCTATGAAAGGATGGAATTATTATATGATGAAATAAACTAACCAGAACTATTTAAAAAAATTATATTATATAACAATAAATAATTAAAGTAGATAATCATATTATTTAACTGTTAATACTTGAAGTAAGGTGGGTAACTATGTTTTGGAAGTAATACAAAATTACATAGGTAGTAATTAGTAGATTTCAGCCCCAAAAATTGAAAAATAAAAACTTTTTAACAAAAAATTAAACCGACGAAAAACGGAACTGAAAAGCAAAAATAAAATAAACCTTCTTAGTCTGAATAACTAAGCTCCTGAACTAAAATCATCAAAATGTCACGGCGCATCTCTCCTTTGCTTGTTTGTTTGGCGCCGACTCAAAATTAGTTACTCACATTAGTTTAGGAGCTTAGTTATTAAGACTAAGAAGGTTTATTTTATTTTTTGCTTTTCAGTTCCGTTTTTCGTAGGATAAATTTTTTGTTAAAAATTTTCTTTCATAAATATCGCTAATTTTTTCTATCTTCGCTAGTGATTTCTGATCAGTACTTTCTAATAAACTTTCATTTTCATCATTCATTCATTTGATTTCTCAAAGTAAAGTCAAAGTTAGACATAATTTTATTCAATATTTTATTTACATGATCCTTATTTCTAGTCTGAAAGTTTGCCCATGTCCCGTGTAGAGCTCTGCGCCCTTTTCAGGGATAGCTATCTATTCTATTTTTCCTAATGTTGACATTTCTATTTTCTAGCTATTTTTTTTTATTTTGGTGTGAGGCGAGCTGCGACCCTTTTATCCTCCTGTTTATTCATGCCATTCGGCGTTCTGAGGGAACGTGCAATGGGAAACGCAGAAACCATTGCACATGAATATTATATTTCTAAAATATATCATTTCTTTTCGTTTTATATTTATAATTTTTCCTTATTTTACGTGTAATACTGGAATGAAATGTTTTGAATTAATGGGAATTTTTTGGGAATTTGTTTCGTTTGTCTGTTCGTGTGTTGTTTTCTGTATTTCTAGGATCGTTTTATTCCAAAGTGGAATTTTATTTGATTTTTAGTTGTATTTGCTCATTTTGTTTTAATGTTTATTCGTTTTGTTCAATGAGTTTTTAATGAAATTTTTCAATGTGATATTCGGTTTTGTTGGTTTGAGTGAGTTTTGATGATTTTTTCGATTTTTGGTATGATTTTAGGAACTGGTAGTTTTATTTTGATTCGTAATTTTATTCAGGTGTTTTTTTCAATCAAAATTTTTCAATGAAGTATTTGGATTTGTTTGTGTGGATTTTTGATAATTTTATTCGAATTTTTGTATGAATTGATTTTGTGTTGAATTTTCATTTGAGATTTTGGCTATTGTTGTATTTGTTTTTTAACCGACAAAACCAAAAAGGAGGAGGTTCTCTAGTCACGCGTATATTTTTTTATGTATGACAGCATAACTTTTACTGAGACGTCCGATTCCGATATTTTTTTTTCAGTGGATAGGGTGTACTTCGAAGTTGGTCCCATTTGGATTTAAAAGATGAAATCCACCCCTAAGGGTAGCATAATGAAGGATATTGATCACTCACCCTCTGAATTCTGGTCCGTTAACCGATTCTATCAGGCATAACTTTTTACTGGGTTCTTCGATTTGGATGATTCTTTTTTTATTAGATAGGGTATACCTCATAGTTGATCATATTTGCATTTCAAATGGAATTATCCACCCTTACGGGTAGAAAACTAGGGAATAATTGATTTTTCACTTGGGAAACATTGGCACACATATGTAGTAGACAATGACAGACCGCTATTGTCATTATTTTTGTTCTCCTACATCCGTCACAATCATTGTATTCTATGAGAGAATGGAATGATATACAAAATAATGAAATGAACTAACCAGAACAACAAAAATAATTTATATTACAACAAATAGTAAAAGTAGATAATCATATTATTTAACTGGTGATAGTTGAGGTAAGGTGAGTAAGTAAGTATTTTGGAAGTAATAAAAAAACAAGTAGGTAGTAATTAGTAGATTTCAGCTACAAAAAATTGAAAAATAAAATCTTTTTAACAAAAAATTAAACCGACGAAATACGGAACTGAAAAGTAAAGAATAAAATAAAACTTATTAGTCTCAATAACTAAGCTCCTAAACTAATGTTAGTAACTAATTTTGAGTCGGCGCCAAATGAACAATCAACGAAGATCATTAAATTACTTCAAAAAAATTATCAGAATGTCACCCGCAACTCGATGCCATCATTTTACGCCTTACCTAATTCATTTGCTTGTTTGTTTGGCGCCGACTCAAAATTAGTTGCCTACATTAGTTTAGGAGCTTAGTTATTGAGACTAAGAAGGTTTATTTTATTTTTTACTTTTCAGTTCCGTATTTTGTCGGTTTAATTTTATGTTAAAAAGTTTTTATTTGGTATTGATGTGTATTTAATATTCTGTAGTTCGAATATGTTTTATTTTGAGATTTTTGTGGTGATTTAATGCATTCTTGGTTTTTTTTTCTAATTTTGTTGTTTATTAATTTTGAAATATATCTTTATTGATATTTTAATTAAGAGGTTTTAATAGTAAAATTTTTTTCCAATGTAGGTTTTGTTTGTGGTTTTGGGATGGGGTGGGCGGTGAAATAAAATGACATGGTGATTATTTTGTTATTGTAGATAAATATTTTCTTCATTGTTATAATTTTTTCTTGAAGTCATCTTGGGTGTGGGGTGTGGAGGTTGGTTTTTCGGGCCGAAAATACGTCCTGGCAGGAATTCTCGGCTCGGGGGTTCGGTCCTGGGTCCTGGGGGTTGGGAGGGGTGTTGTTTCTACCAACATCGATTCTGTGGGAATTGATTCGGGTTGAATCGTTCTCTCTGATGAATGTTGTTCTTTATCTCAGTATGAGCGGCGTTTCGTCCGAATGATTGGCGTATTCATCAGGGAGTTCGTCTGACGTGGAAAGTAGTCTGGTTGGCAGGAAGGGAATTTTTTTCTTCGGCTTGTAACGAAGTCCACGTCGGTCGTCTTGGCGGCCTCGTTGTCGTTCTGATACTCGGTCGACGTAGCCCTCCCTAGCTTCTGGAATCGAATTAAAATAGGATCAAAATTATTTTATGAACTTCGTTCGAGGGGGATAATCTAGGGAGGTATTGGCAGGTGCGGAGAATTCTTCTTTCGGTTGTTTTTATTGAATGTTCTTGTCTAGGGGTTGAAACCGCGTATATGTTTGCTTTATAATATAAAATTGGTTTGATGAATGTTTTGTATGTATGGAGTAGGGTTTCAGGGTGGCATCTTCCGAAATGTCCTCCCAAACTTCTCAGAATAGAAGCTATTTGCCTTACACGGATGAGTGTTTGATCGAGGTCGGTTTGCCAGTTGAGAGTACGCGTGAACGTGACTCCCAAATAGCGAACTTTGTCTTGCAATTCGAGCCTCTCTCCTAATAGTGTGAGATTGATTTTGTCTGATTTTATGGATGGTTTTTGGGAGTTATTTGGGTGTTTAAAAAGGATGGTTTGAGTTTTGTTGGGATTACTGACCCTCCACACGCTGCACCATTCGTAATTCATCCAGCATATTTTGGGCCCTTCATTTAGGATTTGTGTGTTTGGGGCTAACATACAAAACAGATCGTCTGGATTGGATAATTATAGTTTTTGGAATGTAATACATACAATGAAAAAAGAATTTGGGAACACCTGCCTGAGGGGTTAGGGGGGGATCTAACAGCGCTGACCCGACCTTCACTAGAGTTCTTCTGTTTCCAATATATGATATTAAAAGTCCAATAAAAAGATCTGATAAATTTATTTCTATTAATTTTTTTATCATTCCGGCTTGCCAGACTTTATCGAATGCTTTTTGTATATCGAGGAAGATTGCGACAGTGCATTGTCCCGAATTTATTTCTGTTGATTTCTCAAGAAATTGGAAAGATAATTGGAAATTTTTACCGATCGTCCGAATGAAAATTCTAATACATTTAGTATTTAGACATGGAAGAGGTTGTTTCCTTCTAGAAATATCATTTCGCTAACCCATTTTCATTAAAATTTCTGTAGGACACAGAACGAACGAAACTAAAAATGAACACAAGACAAAAACACGAATCAACTGCATGAACCTTGATATGAAGCAGTGAGTTGCATCATCATATCATAATATTGAACTCACAACTTGATGTCTATTGAAACAAGGTATCATAAAAAAGTGTCACTGAAATGAAACGATTAGTTTGGTTTTATGCCCCAATAGGTTACTGCATGCGATTTTAAAAATATTTTGTCAACATTACACCATTAGTATATTCAGTTCCCTTCTGATATATTTTCAAACGTCGAAAAGTGTAACTTTTGCGAAAATATGCCTTCTTTCACATCTATGTATTTATAACCTCATCAGTTAGAAAGCAGATGACTTAATTTTCAAAGGTTAAAGTCGACCATAATAAAAACGTTATTTTTCATAAGGGTAAATAGAACGTAAAATGGTATGAAATTCACAAAATGTAATTGAAAGAGAATGTTTTGATTCGTGTTCAGCATCAAAAACACGTAAGTAATAAAAAAAATCATTGAGATCGGTGTCCGGATACAGCAATTTAATCAAATAACCAGTTATTTATTTTCTGAATTCTACATTGTTTACATTTAATGCAAAATTCTTCGACATAACAAATATAGAGAGACTTCGATAAAAAAACATTTTCACTTACTAAAACTGCTCTTTTCAAAAATATTATCAACTCAGGCTGTTTCACAAATGGGGTACAACTTGAAGTCGAGGTTTTTCAAATGGAATACCCTGTATTTTCTACCCGAAATTGATTACTCTTTCTTGTATTTTTGTCGATGTGAAGGAAAACAAAATCGGATGCGGCGTTGCCAAGTTATAATTTATTTTATAATTTTTTTACCATTATTGCAGGGTCACTAGTCTATCAGTAAGGCATAGTTTATTCACTTATTCAGATTTTTTTAATATTTTCTGCAGACAGTAGTTCCAAGGTTCCACCCGTTCTATTTTAGTGTTTTTGCTTTTTTCAAAAGAAACACCCAGTATAATTACTTGGAATTAATTCCCCAATTTTAAGCTTTTCATCGTTGTGAAAAAAAATCAGTTATTTTCCTCTTCTCACCTCTTACCGCTATTGTAGGGTGTAAGTTTTTACATATTTTTATTCATTTAATTTTATTATGAAAGTATTTTCTGCAAACACTAGGGTTCCACATACATCATTCAGGTATTTTTGCGATATATCTATTTACAAATTTGAATTTATAATTCTTTTGAGTTCAAACGCAATTGTTTAGGTGTTTTCAAATAAAACACCCAGTATACTCTATCTATAACCAATGGTTCTACCACGATCCTTTGCAATCATGAAATGTATACTTAGTGTTCGCGGCGTTCTCAAATTGAACATATAATTCACAGTGCCTTGTATTTCATTTAATATTTAATTTTAACAATAATTCCACACCTCAGGAATAAATTTTCAACATAGGAAAAATTCCAAAACATTTACCATTGGCAATGAGCTCGAAATAAAATGAAAGAAAACCCGTTCTTCAAAAACGTGTTGTTTAGAAATGAATTAACATTTCACAGAAATGGTTTTCTAAATCGTCATAATTTCCACAATTGAGTATTAAGTATTATGCTACCAAAAATCACCATGCAATTCCAGTTTCAAAAAATATAATGGTCCTGTATACGGAAAATATTTCCAAAATCGAATTAATTGAATAAATTTTGGGAAACACCAATTTCATATCGAAAAAAATCAATATTTGTGGAACGAAGTCATAATCCTCCATACTAATATAATGAAAATCTTCTGTAATCATTCATAGTGTAGCAAACTGATGGTGGAAGAGGGTGTAATTATTATCGACAAATTGAAGCACTCTCAATTAAATATTGAATAGAAATATTTTTCTGTGTATTGAAAGAAGTAATTTTTTTGTAATATCTAACAGAAAACAACTACTTCCCCGGCTAAAGCCACGCTGGACATTGATATTAAAAAAAAATAACTTCATTTTTATCGTTGATTTTTGAATTCACAGAAAAATATTTCTATTCAATATTTAATTGAAAATGTTTCCCTTTTCAACATGAATACCCCACAAGACGATGGAAGATAGTGACTAAAGTTTATCTTTCAGTCTAAGATGATTCCACATCTGATTTTATGAACATCCTGTTTATATTTTCAACAAATTAATTGAGAATGCTTTCCTTTTCAACATGAATACCCCACAAGAGGTTATCTTGAACGATGGAAGATAGTGACTAAAGTTTATCTTTCAGTAGCAGATGATTCCACATCTGATTTTATGAACATCCTGTTCATATTTCCTAACAAATCAAATTGAAGCACTTTTCGCAATTTTTAGTGCTCCGGCTTTATACTTCCTTTGTGAAAAGTATGGGAAATTCTCTGTTGATTTTTTCTGAAGGCATAATAAAACTATCGTTAGTCTTATTGAAATACATTTTTGCGAAGTTCTCAAAAGATTTCTAGAAATCGATTATAAAAACACACTCTTCCTTTTTTTTCAATTATCGATATGAAATGGTGAATCCTAAGGGTGCAAGGTACAAAATGTATTACTTTATAAAAAATTACTCGGTTCGATCAAACGAAGTATAAACTGAGAGGTCTACAGGAGCCATTTATTCGACCCACTTTCTTTCTAACTCTTAAAATATGCAGTTACCTGGAAAAATGTTCCTTTTTGAAGATGTCCAACATTTAATTATATCAAAATATAAACAACAACAATAAAAACAATAAGAAAAATGACTAGTACATTTTCTAATGGAGAGTGCGGGAACGATGAATACAAGCAAAATCACACTCACCCAAAATTGGGCGTTGAATAAAAATCAACTTAGTTTTCAAATTAGATTGGGTTCAACTTTTACATTTACATACTTCTAGAGCATTCATTCTACTAATTGGTGATATTCGAGATATAATTCATCAAATGACATTTCAAAGTAAAGCCAACATAATAACACCCTTTTCAGGCGAAATGTTGATCGCCGACGTACGTATTGGAGAGCCCCATTAACCCTGAAATTTTCAGAAGCAAATGGAAATAGCTGAGGTTCAAATTTTAATATAAAAATATATTCTAGACGCATTCGGATATACTTTTTTTCTTTTAATTTATGGTTGCAGTCATAAATACTTTTTCGTGCAATCGCACGCGAAGTGAGTATTTCGCGTTCTCAACACAGTCCGCGAAATTTAATTTCGCGGCAGTTACCCATAGCAACGGCCGCCAATCCAAACGTTACTTCCAGATTTGACATTTCTAGAATATACATTTTGTTTGTCACACCAATCTTTAAACTCGCTGTAACATTTTTCGAATTGCAGTTTAGATTGTTCAGGTATTAAAACGGAAAGCGCAGGGTTTACAATACTTTTTAGCTCTGGTATCTGGAGGAGTGCAAAATACTGAAATATCACAATCAGTATCACATATTTGCGTTTTGTCAAGAACTGTCAAAATACTTTGTATATATACATATTGTTTCCATAGCAACGCTAGGACTTTGTTAATTAAATTGAACTGCTGTTGATTTTAAAGCAATAATATATTTATTTGCAATTATCCAGTTCAATAATTTTGAGAATTGCACGAAAAATAGTGTATATGCCATGGCCGCGAAACTTTTTAGCGACCTCAAGATTATCCTGACTCGGCCGCAAGCGGCCTCAGCGATAACTTTTCTTTCGGTACGCTGAAAAGGTATTTCGCGGCCTTGGCATACAAATAACTATTTCGTGAAAGTGAGTAATTTGCTTTCTCAACACTGTCCGCGAAATTGAATTTCGCGGTCGTTACCCATAGCAACGGCCGCCAAACCAAACGTCACTTCCAGATTTGACATTTCTAAAATACGACAATGGCCCGGATTATTTTTTATTTAATACTGCATTAATTTTTAAGTTAACAACAAATACAGACTTATATTATGTAGGATAAATATTAACATTAATTGTACAGTATTATTACTTATATTTACTCCAGAAGTTGAAGCAAATACATCTAGTGTTTCTGAATAATGGCTATTGACATACGACATCAAATTATTTTCTTTGGGACGTCATGTTGCAATTACCCACATTCAAACTAGATACTATTGCGCCAGAAATTGAGTTGGAAATTTGTTCTTATTTTCGATAGATTATTCTACATGTCGTGGAGTTCCATCCACGTGACGTTTAAGAATTGACATATCAGCCCCGGTATTGGCAAGCAGCGTACCCAGCAGCAGCCTACAGTGACCCGTGTATGTTTCAGGGTTTGTTAATGTGAGATACTTAGCAATCATACTGGGCATTTTCCCAATCTTATGCACTCCAACAACTTGTGCAGTGCACTTTCCGTTTACGTATCTCAAGAATATACGACGATTTTTAACAATATGTTTTTGTCGAAAAGCTGCATATTTACGATAAAATCTTATGAAATCAATATTACTAACAGTGAAAACGCGCTTCTTATCCGTCTTGGTATCAGAAACGGTTACAATTAATACCTCATTCTCCTCCTGAATCTCTTCAATGGCCATTTTTACTAATTCTTCTCGTCGCAAGGCACCCATAATCAAAACTCTACCTAAATAAAACAACTTTGACATTTTTTAACATTTACCTTCAACAATAAGTATTTTTCATCATTAGCTTCTTCTAGGAATGCATTTATTTGCTCACGCGTAAAAACTTTAGATTTCTTTGCTTGATAACCTACTGCTTTTCTTTTCAGAAATGGTACTAATTTTGAAAACTTTCTGACGTCGATACTTTCTCGTATGTTCAACACTTTAACAAAATATAAATGCTCCATAAAGTTGAACTTTTTACAACTTTTAATTTCTTCAAATGTTTTCAGACATCGTCTAAACATTTTGTTTGTCACACCAATCTTTAAACTCGCTGTAACATTTTTCGTACTGCCGTTTAGATTTTTCAGGTATTAAAACGGAGAGTTCCGAGTTTGCAAAACATTTTAGCTCTGCAGGAGTACAAGATAACAAAATATCACTATCAGTATCAGATATATTTGCGTTTTGTCAAGAACTGTCAAAATATTTCCTATATATTCAAACATATCATTTCCATAGCAACGCTGTGACTTTGGTATGGCTCGGCGATAACTTTTCTTTCGGTACACTAAAAAGGTATTTCGCGGCCTTGGCATACAATTAACTATTGTATTAGCTCAATATCAATGAACCCAGAAATGTTTGGGCGGAATTAGGAAATTATTTATCAAGATATACCGGGTGGCTCAACCCCATAACTTTTTTATTATTGAAGATAGAAAAACGACATTTGGGAGTTGTGTATTATAGTTCAATTTTTTTTTTACATATTTACTTGCTTTTCCGTACTTCCGGTTTGACCGGAAATGACCCCAACTTTCGATTTTTAAATGGGACACCCTATATATTTTTACTTATTTCGATCGAGAATGACATTCTAAATCCAACAACACCTCACTTGTCAATATTTGACGAATAAACTCATTTTTATTCCAATTTTTATTTTTTGATCTAGAATGCCATGGATCGTGTAAATCGCTTCATTCTTGATCAAGTAACTTGGGAAAAATACGACTTTGAGGCTTATGACTTCACAGTCGTTTTAAGAATTATTTAAAAGTCACAAATTAATCCATTAAGGTTCTAAATTTTTAAAATGACCTCCTTGTTGATCACGGCTAAGTTCAACTTTTTCAATTGTTGCGCGCACCACATTGATTAGCTGTTCCGCAGTGATGTTCTGAAATGCCACCCTTACTTTATACTCCAGTGCTTCACGAGTAGCTGATGCTGTTTCCCAGAGAAAAAAATCTAGCGGAGTAAGATCTGGTGATCTAGAATATGAAAAAGAAATAATATATTATGAAAAAATATGACAACTTAAGAATGTACCTCGCAGGCCACTGAATGGGTCCATAAGTTCCAATCCACTTTTCTGGGAAGGTGTCATTCAGATGTTCTCTTACGACTTGAGAATTGTGAGGTGGCGCTCCTTCTTGTTGAAAATAGATATCAACTTGGTTAGCCAGTGGCAAATCTTCAATGAAATCATTAATTTGATTTCTAAGGAACTGTAGATATCTTTCCGCAGTAAGTTGTCCGTAGAAAATTATTGGTCCCAAAAGTTTTCCTCCGATAATACCCACCCAGCAATTGGAACCAATCGCTCTTGAAAATTTCCTTCTTGAATCAGATGTATATTTGTTTGAGACCAGTACCTTTTATTATTCCGATTGAATAGACCAAAGTTGGCGAATCGAGTTTCATCTAAATAAATAATTTCAAATTATCTGTATTCAGACAAAAACCAGTTGCATTAAGTTAATCTTCGGTTGTGGTTGTTATCGTAAAGATATTGGTGTAGTTGGTACTTGAATTATCGATAATTATATTTGTGAAGAATTCTCCAAACGGACGAATAACATAATATCACACTCAGAAACAATTTGGCGAATTGACACCGTACAATTCACTTCAACATGGGTCAACATGTCTACTTCTTTTTCTTCACTGACGATGAAGTTATTGGCATTTTCTTCTGGTTCATTTCGCATTTTCCTTTCCAGTTTTGGAAAATAATGCCCAGTGGGATGGCGACGATTAGGGAATCTCTGAGCATAAATTGGAGCAGCATCAGTTGCATACTTTTTCGTTTCTCCGTAAATTAGCAACATGTCAATTTTCTCGTTTCTAGTATAATTTTCCATATAAAATTATAAACTACAGAACAAATAAATTTTTAAAAGTGACAGCATATTCATTATCGACAGCTTTAATTGTTTGTCACGGATAACTAGAATAACAGGACTTAGTGCATAAGTATACCGAATACGTATTATTTGTTATTAGGTATGATCGCTTCTTGCAATTATTCAGAAAAATAGTGAAAATAAAGTAAAAGTATGTGGTATTAAATTATTCGTAAGGAAATGATCTTTCACAAAAAGCTGACGAGCCTTTCCCTTTCCTTTTGAAAAAATCAAGTTAACTGGAAAAATTCTTTTCAAAACAACTGTGAAGTCATAAGCCTCAAAGTCGTATTTTTCCCATGTTACTTGATCAATAATGAAGCGATTCACACGATACCTACATGGCATTCTAGATCGAAAAATAAAAATTAGAATAAAAATGACTGTATTTGTCAAATATTGATCAGTGAAGTGTTGTCGGATTTAGAATGTCATTCTCGATCGAAATAAGTAAAAATATATATGATTTCCCATTTAAAAATCGAAAGTTGGGGTCATCTCCGGTCAAACCGAAAGTACGGCAAAGCAAGTAAATATGTAAAAAAATTACAACCCCCAAATTTCGTTTTTCTATCTTCAATAATAAAAAAGTTATAGGGGTGCACACTGCACTGTTTATTTCTTTCTCCCATTTTTGTATTCACTAAGCTGTAACACGAGATGTCTGGATGCTAGCCAAAGATAAATATTTTTCGATCATAGTCATTTCGAAATAATCCGCGAAAATTGACCTACATTTTATCTAAAGTGCTCTAATTTGCAGCATATGTTTTTCATCAACTTATACTTGTACACCTAAAAAACTACTACAATCTATCATTGTATCCTTCAATTTGTTTACAGTTTGATAGAAACCATCCTTGATCATTCAGACAAACAAGTCCTATCTCATCTCATGGTTAAAAATGCACTAAACTTACGCATATTTCACACATTTTGCGAAATGCACTCGTATTGCTAACATTTGCAGTGCATATTAGCAGTTGTGTTTAGTGCTACTTTCAGGAAGAGTCGCTGTTTCTTCAACTGGAAATTGTGCGATTTGTTCAATTCAACTCGTTGTTAAGGCAAGTATAAAATAATTATGATTGAAAGAAATAAATTGATGAATAATATTATGAATAGAGATTACAGATAAATTACCAAGCACAAAGAGAAACCATTGAATACAGTAACTAAGTTGCTTTGGTGGGCCGGTGGACTTTTTTGATGATCCTAAAAAAAATGTTAGATAGCCTAACTTGAACATGTCAAAGAATAATCACACAAATAATAATCTTAACTAAAAAACGGCGCCAGTCATGCTCTCAAACAAAATGAAGGGCACAACTGAGAATCTCTTCAAACGACGGCCATTTTGAAATACGAGTAGGGCATCTCATAATGGAATGATTGATAGATAAGTTCTAGTTTTTTTACATTCGATTTTTTTCATATTTTGTTACCGTTTTTCTTTAAATTTAAATTTGTTTCCCTAAGTATGTTCCTTCTGAGTTTATTAATTCATGTATTCGTTTCGATTTTGTTTCCATAAAGCAGATACCTATAAAATGTATTGTTTTTCGGAGCCAAGGGGCGGTATGTGAAACTTTCCACGTTGTGCGGTACTTCATATATATTCTACGGGGCAAAATGGTTCGCTCCGATTCTTTTTTTTTTCATGATAGTTCATGAAACACAGCGAAACATTTAACAAATTGAAATAATGAAGTTAAATTATTTATTTAATGAACCATTATTATTATCAGTGGATATCCGATTCGAAATTCATCTTTTATGTAGGCTTCGGAAATAATTAATGATTTGCGTGAATTGCGTTACAAGAAAACACATTTCGGGAGTTATATCGAGAGTTATTACCATTACTAATTCAACTACCTCGCAAAGTATAAGTATAGTCATCTAATGACCCAGTTCAAGGTTTCGTAAATTATTCAAAGAGAAAAATATAGGAAGGAATCGAAAGCAGTTTTAGCGACTTTCTTAGATATAATGTTGGTGACTGAATTTATTAGATTTCATTAAATTAACGACAGACATATCGACTGCGGGAAATCATGGTGGTGGATTATGGAACTATTTCTTTTCAAAAGATGTGATTGCTCTCTGTTAATATGTGTACTTCGAGTTTTTATTGTTTAGTTTTTCACCGTCATAACCACATTTATTGTTATCCAAAATCTGGGAAACTCAGAAACGATCATAAATTAACAAACCTTTTCTAGGCGAACTTTTGAAGTGCCTTGTCCCTTTTTAAAGGTAAATGATATATGATAATACAGGGTGGGGCACCCCATACAACACGGTCCCTGTAAACCAAACCATTAATTTTTTCGGGAATTTTTCCATTTTATTATATGTGATATTGATTAAGGCTGCAAAAGGAAATTATTTTGGAGTCTACAGGGTGGCTTAAAAAAGTGTGACATATCAAAGTTGTGTTTTTTTAAATGGAACACCCTGTATTTTGTGACACTTTTGAATAGGCCAGGAAAAAATTATATGATTTCATATGAGGTACTATGTACCTAACTATAACCGTTCTCGTGTTATTGATTTTTTTAAGAAAATGCTAGATACAATTGGGAACTAAATAACATCGAAATGTATAAAAATCATCCCTTCGAATTCCGACCAAGCATAAAAGAGGTTTTGGGCTAGTGATTTCGATAAAACCCGTTTCTCAGAATGTTCAAAAATCATTGTCACTTTTTTATAATTTCGGACAAAGATAACTCTGTTATTTCAAATAGAACACACAGTATTTTTTTGGTCTGAACAATATAAAATTCAGTTATCTTTCATTTCATATTGGAGTTCCTTATACCTAACCTGAACAGTTTTTCAGATATTGGCTTTTTCAAATAGTAGTTATTATTTCAATGCATTATTTGAATCAAGATAGCTTTGAAACGACATTTATTCAACTTGTTCAAAGAATTCTTATTGATTTATTGTGTTTTACGTTATTCAAAACATTCACTGAATTATTAGCGTCGAAAATGAAAGCTTATCCCATTCAAGAGCGGATAAATATGATTTTAGCGATTGGTGGGTGTTCAGAGAATTGCCTTTTGGCGTCGAGGGTGTATGCCCAAAAATATCCAGACCGGAATCATCCAAACAAGTTGGTTTTCGAACGATTGCTACATCAATTTCGTAGCACTGGAAGTGTAGCTTATGAAAAGGCAAATAGACCAAAACCTTTCATTGGAAATGAGGAAAATGAATTTCTTATTATGAGATCAATCATAGAAAACCCTCATACGAGTCAACGTAAGATCGAGAAAGATACAGGGATAAGCAGACGGGGCATTTCTAGGGTAATAGAAAAATACAAATTTCACCCGTACCGTATTTAGATGCACCAGGAATTATATGAAATAGACTTCTATCGACGAATCGAGTTTTGTGAGGATGAACATTTTTTTGATTCCATTTTATTTTCTGATGAATCTACTTTTCATAACAATGGCTTAGTGAACAGACACAACTTCCATTATTATAGTGATGTGAATCCTCATTTTTTCCGCACTCTGGATCACCAGAATAGATGGCCTGTTAACGTGTGGGGAGGAATTATAGGTACACAAGTTATAGGACCATACTTTTTTGATGGAAACTTGAATGGTACATTTTTTTTACAATTTTAACGAGATGATCTGCCTGAGCTTCTGGAGAATGTGCCGCTAAATATCAGGCAACGGATGTGGTTACAATTGGATGGAGCTCCGGCACATTTCAAATTCAGTGTCAGACAGTTTTTGAATATGTGCTTTCCGAATAAATGGATTGGTAGGGGACGACCACAAAATTGGCCAGCGAGATCACCAGATTTGACTTGCCTCAATTTTTGTCTATGGGGATACTTGAAGAATGAGGTTCACGACACTCCTACAACCACACGGGAAAATATGAAGGATGGAATAAGGGCTGCTTTTCGAAGAATGGCGCCTCAAATGTTATTAAATAGTAAGAAGTCTTTCATAGAGAGAGTGGCTCTTTGTAATCAACAGGATGGTCGTCATTTCGAGCACCTACTTTGAATTAAATACATTTGTGTTTCATATTTTGTTGTTGTTTCAGTTGAATAATTAAAAAAAATTGTATACTCTGTTTAATGAACTACTATCAGAATATGAATGTAAATGATAACTTCATTTTAGTGAACAGTAAATATTTTCGATGAAGTGAAGTATAACAACTGTTAATGAGAATTCTGTGAGCAAATCAAATAAATGTCGTTTTATAGCTACCTTGATCAAAGAATGCATTGAAATAAGAACTACTATTTGAAAAAGCCAATATCTGAAAAACTATTTAGGTTAGGTATAGGGAATCCCAATATGAAATGAAAGATAATTGAATTTTACATTGTTCAGACCAAAAAAATACAGGGTGTTCTATTGAAATAACGAAGTTATCTTTGTCCGAAATTATAAAAAAGTGACAATGAGTTTTAAACATTCTGTATAATATTGAGAAACGGGTTTTATCGAAATCAATAGCCCAAAACCTCTTTTATGCTTGGTCAGAATTCGAAGGGATGATTTCTATACATTTCGATGTTATTTAGTTTCCAATTGTACCTAATTTTCATAAAAAAATCAATAACTCGAAAACGGTTAGAGTTAGGTACATAGTACCTCGTATGAAATCATATTATTTTTCCTGACCTATTCAAAAGTGTAACTAAATACAAGGTGTTCCATTTAAAAAACACAACTTTGATATGTCACACTTTTTTGAGCCACCCTGTAGACTCCAAAATAATTTTCTTTTGCAGCCTTAATCAATATACATATAATGAAATGGAGAAATTCACGAAAAAATTAATGGTTTGGTTTACAGGGACCGTGTCGTATGGGGTGCCCCACCCTGTATAATAAATATAATGAATCTATTACTTCACTCTGAAACTTGGAATTGAAAGAGTAACCATAAACCTGGAATAGAAAAAGTAACCATATCCCCCCCAGTACCAAGCACAGAGACAAAATGCTTCTTAGTCCAAATTTACTTATTTCGGACGAGTTAATTTACTTACTACTAATTCAAGTTGTAAATAAGACCGGCAAATCTACTCCAAAATCAATCGACTCCATAGACAAAATGCTTAGTGGAAAATTACTCATTATTAAGTTCATATATACCCTGATATCCCCAAGGGGTTACAGTTATTAATTAGGTAAAATTTGAAAAGTTCCCCAGCTTCATGGTCCACAAACCTTCAAGAAAATAGTAAATATTCACCTAATAATAACTACAAATACGTTCATATGGAACTCTTCTCAAATGCAAGAATCACTCGACAACAAGTATCAAAGTCTGTAATGGAGGCAAACACGAAACAGAAATGTACTACGTACATAAATTTAGTGAATTGAAATGATACCACCATCATTCCCAAACGAATATTGGGAAAAACGCCCCAAAAGACCAAAAAAGCGCCCTCACATTAAATGGTAAAGAGGTACGAAAAGATGGATTGCGACTCCGACCACGGTGAAGGACTGGTGGCGTTCTTAGGTTAGGAGTCAAGTAAATATGGTAATGTGATAGTCCTGCCGTTAATTGATGTGCATTGCAAAAATAAACAGTTAAAAGTGTAGTTTAATAAATGTTTGAGTAGATATCAGGTCCCTTCTTCTCTACGCCAGTACCCAGGCTGGATGACAACGGATTTGTCGGAAGAAGGGGCCCAAGTTTAACCCATCATTCTCTACGCCAGTAACCAGGCTGGATGAGGACGGATTCTTCGGGATGAGGGAGTTTGCATAATTTAATATAGATAAATGTTACATCCAAGAAAGTATATAGAGAGAGAAAAAATTGTGTAAAATATCAGGTAAGTATAAGTTTCATCTACAATATCAATTCATAACTAAAACTAGAAAGAAAAATTATGAATTACAGATTATGTGGTAGGTATATAGTTTTCTTACTTCAAATAAGCCAGATTCTTTGTAAATGTCTTCAGTTGAGTATCTTCTATTTTTCTTAAAAATTATTTTTAATATAGTATTTTGCATAACTTCAAGAACGTGTAATAATGTTTTACTAAGACCACCCCATATAATGATGCAATATCTCAATATGGATTCAGCAAGTGAGTTGTAAATCATAAGTAGGAGTTTTTTATTATTAAGATTTCTAAGTTGATAGAATTTATAGACTAACTTATTAAGTCTTTTAACTGTATTATCTGCGTGTTCTTCCCATCGCAGGTGTTGGTCCACATAAATACCCAAATACTTTATGTTGTCAACTTTTTTAATTTTTGGACATATACACTGCGTTGGCGATCGGCAGAGATGTTTATGAATAGTGAGTATGTTATTCAAGGGCTGATCTTTTTTTGTTGTGGTAAATGCGATAAATTTCGTTTTTTCTAAATTCAGACTCAGAAGGCTCATATTCAACCAAGAGATAACATATTTGAGCCCTGTTTCAGCTTTCTTATAGACTTCATCCCAGGAGTTTCCTTCGAACAAAAGAGCAGTGTCGTCCGCGTAAGATATTATCCTGCAATTGATGTTCGAAAGTTTATAAAGACTGTTAATATAAATCAAAAATAAGATTGGACCCAATACTGTACCCTGTGGGACGCCCATGGTGATAGGTAGTGGATCGCTGTGAAGACTGTTTATTTTAACCTTTTGATGTCTGTCAGATATATAGTTTTTGAATAGATCTAGTGTAATTCCTCTAACTCCTATAGTACGTACGTACGTAACAGATTACGTAATAGGGGGAGAGTTGGATAATAACGCCGTATGGAAGTTACATCCAAGAAATCATAGATAGAGAGAGAGAGGTGCGAAAAGATTCCAGATTCGTGAAGTTACATGTATATCGAGTGGAGGCGAGGTTAAATGTAGCAGACCTAATCCAACTAACAAAAAGACACTTTCCAGAAGCGCAAAGCGAGGTACTCAAATCGAAACATCCGAAACCTTATGCTTCCTTCAAAGTTACGATCCACGATGAAATCTTCGAAGCAGCAATGAACCCAACCAAATTGCCCCTGGGAGCCCATGTTAAGAAGTTTTTGGGCCTAACTAGAAACTTCCAGAGGTCTTGAGATGGGAGGAAAAGGAAACTACTACGAAATATTAAAAAAAACTGCATATCGTTAATGACACTCAATAGACTAGTCGAGAAGTGAGTTTCCTGCGAAAAATAGTTCAAAGTCTCCAAAAAATATGAGCAATACCTCGTTCGATTCGGGATTCAATTCTCAGAAAGCCATTTTTTTTTTCTGCTGACATAAATTGCAATTGTTATTAACAAAAAACAATAACAAAATAAAAGAGTTAGTTTTTTGGGAATAACTCAAAAACTATAAGAGATAGCGGAAATGGAAAAAAAATCTCAAAGAAGAAGAAATATTCAATAAAAAAGTTTTGACTCCCGGTACTCTATCTCCATTATTTATAATTTTAATTTAACGCTGAAAATAGGGTTCCGCGCGACCGCTACGGCTAAAGAGAGCACACCACACAAAATATTTTTTGTATTGCATTAAATATCAATTTGAAAATTTGAAGTAATTATGATGTGTTTTAACACTTGAAAAAACAAAGTCACGTTGGAAAAAAAATTCAACGAATTAGGCATTTGTTATTTTTCGGACCTCGGTTTTCATAGAAAACGGCATAAATGTTTAAGTAATAGATCTAAAAATTGATCGCTTCTTGGAGCCCTTCTCATATATATATATATATATATATATATATATATATATATATACTCAACAATATCACGTTATAAAAGTTTTTAAAAGTTGTTAATTTTGTTTATTATAATTTTTTGAAGTTAACAAAAAAATAGAAATTGAAAAAATTTTTAAAAAAATATTAATTTTGCTATTGCTGTTTTTGCATGAAACAAAGGAATTTAATTACATTCGAAAAAAAATGTGTAGGACATTTGTTTATAAATCGTTTATAAACAAATTGATGAGTTTAATATTATTATTTTTTTGCTATTATGTTGCCTAGAGAATACGAATATTTTACCAAAAAAATTTTTTATATTTTTATTATTAAAATAATTATGATTGGCATTTCCCAAAAGAATAACAAAAAATTTAAAAAAATATTAAAAATGTAATTGTTTATTTTGTTAACAATTTGTTATGAACAAATTCCAAATCTGATTATTTTTTTTTCTGAAACTACTAAAAATAACCAAAACAACCATATGCAACAAAGGGTCGATATTTGTTCTTAATATTTTTTATAGATTTTAGTTCAATCAAACAATCAGTCTGGGAAAGAGCTCTCAATAACCGATTTTTGATAAAAACTCTGAACTTCTTGAAAACGAAGCTAGAGATGTTTATGAAGACTTTCAGTTCCAAAACAAGCTAAGAAATTACATTCCTCAATATTGACATACCATTTAGGAAATCCCTTTATAATGAATACTCAAAGTTCGGGTTGAACCTAAAAAATCTTGTTATGCATTATCATTTACATTCATCGGCAACTTTTGTGAAGAAACCTCGCAAAAATCCATAGGAGTTCAATCATATACCCTCTGATCTCTTCTATATGGTATCATACCGTATATCAACTGCGAAGATATATAAAACTTGGCTAATATTGTTAGTCAAAGAATCTTAAATAAATCCTGAAACTATTGTTCAAAATGGCCAGCTAAATATTCGTTTTGAAGAAGGGCTGATTACTACATGCATACACCGAGCCGTTTGATCTCATTCTCTCAACAATCTCATCAATTCAAAGAGAAAGTGAAAAAGAAGTGAAGCGAAAACAAAAATATTACAGTTTCCAAATTGGACAGTGAGAAGCATCACCTTTTTAGTTTTCTAGTAGATAAAATATTTGTGGATGATACTCGCAAATAATTATAATAAGCGACAATATAAGAAAACGCAATCCTATTCAAATGGTATGGTACAGCAACTAGTGATCTTGTAGGACCAAAATCAACCGATATAAGACCTTGGTTTGCCCCGTGTGTAATAGATACCTTAATACGGAATAAGAGAATGTAAATGATGTCGAAAGATATATAGAAGTGGACAGTCGAAAAGGCAATGGGAAAATTTACCAAAAAAATACACACGTACCTGTACCAATACAAAGAAGATGACCAAAACGTATGACTTTGAGTGCGATGGTAGCTATATTTCAATTTAGAAAAATATCTAATATAGAAAATGCTGTGCAGATGTTGAGGATTGACTGGTTATATTACAATATAGTTAGGTAGTTTAGTTACTAGTTTTCTCCATGATTCAGAAATTAGTGATTGAACAAGTTTTGAAAAAGGAAAAATTTTCACATCAATTTATTTTAATTATTTTCATATTCTACGTGTATTTTTTTCATATTTTACCTCATACTTAGTTTCTTATTGAAATATAGGTAAACAAACTTATTTGTTTGTCGAAATGAGTATTTTAAATTAAGGCTGCCGGGTTATGTTGAATTGAATGGTGACAATAAAGTTTTATAGAGGCAATGAATAAAAGAAAAATAAACTACTGATTTTTTAACATCAAGAATCTATTGGGGATTTGTTGGCATCAGAAATATACTATGTTGATCATCGTTCAGCAAATAGTGTTCTGCCATTTTTTGCAGGTTTTTTATTTTGATCACTATTTACAAAGAATGTATTTACTTCATTGAGCGTTGCTATTTCGTTATTTTTTAAGTGGTGACATTTTCTAGGATCGAAAGTTTTTTTTGTGCCAGTCAATGTTTTTACAAGATTCTCTACTGCTTTGGATTTATTTGATGATGATTCAATATATTCGGTGTTATGCCGTTTTGGCTTCATTTTGACATCGTAAAATGCTTAATTTGATCCGACAAATTTGGCTTGTGAACAATTCCCATAAGTGTGTAAAAACCAAAAAAAAACATACATCTACGAGATGTTTTTATTCGTCCATCCATTATATGATGAATAAGTTTATTTCAATGTTCCGAATATATTGGTCTACTCCGTGATAATAGACATCAAGTTGTTATAAAAAAATTCAGGAAGTAATCAAGTTCGGGCGAATCTTCTTAAAATCCTGGATTCTCACTTACTGAAGTTTGAATGATCAAAATTTATATTAGGAGGCACGCAATTGTCATCAAATCGCCACTGAAACTCCCGACCGGCCTTTCTAGCAGTGTTTCTGCTCGTTCCTGGTGTAGCAATCTTCACTTCTTCATTTTCTGACTCTATTTCTTGCTCCTCAATTCCGATATCCTCAATTTCGGAATAGCTGGAATATTCAATTCGTCTTTGTCCTCGCTTTCTAGTAAGTGTCAGAAGCTATTCTTCGGTAGGCTATGTCTTGCAGCCATGATAATCTTCTGTTGTGATGTAATATTGACTAATTTTAAATTGTATATATATATATATATTTTTATTGAATTTTATGTATTTCAGGTGACTGAACTTAACATAAGTATACATATAGTTTTATATTCAAAATTTTACTATAATTGTCGACGTGTCTTGTATATACCTGTACTCAGTTTCGTTTCATATTTTCTGTTTCCGTATAATTTGACAACCTTAAATGTAACTTACATAACTTGGGCAAATAAATTATATTATTATTTATTATTATTATTATTATTATTCGTTTTCAAACACTACCAGTCAGGCCCTTGCTTCCGAAGCTCCGACCCATTCGGAAGGGCGCGCTAGTTACATAAACCAATGACCTCTCCCACACCCGTGGTGAGAGATCATTGGGTCCGAAATCATGTGTCCTGAGCAAACGTAACGATCCGGAATGACTGCCTTCTGCATGCGGCCGGCTGAGATTCTGCCGATTTACGGCATGCCGGTATAATTTCCAGGTTTGAGAGTAGCGTTGCATCATTCCACCAAGGGCCCTATAATCAGAACCACTATCTTTACAGAATGGTCTGGATAGAGTCTGCGGAGCTCGAAGAGTAAATCTCGATACTTCGTCCGTTTCTCGTCCTCTTTCGCACGATATTCGTCTCGCCGGGCCGAAAACTCTATGACGATATATCGTTTTCTGCTCGCGGTCGAAGGGACTACATCAGGCTTGTTGGCTTGTATTTGCCTGAGGGTGGGGAATGAGTACTCAACAAACATTATAGGTAAAATTTACGTCATTTCGACCTTCGAATAGGTCAGCGCCCTAATTGGCGAAGGTAATTATTACGTTATGATTACCTTGAATTTACCATTATGGGGAAAAAAATGGAAGTAATTCAGAAGTCGAAATTTGGGAAATTAAGACATTTTTCCTTATAAGTTGAAGGCATAAATAGGTAAAATTGCCTCCAGACTAGTCGACTGATGGTAAAAATGTAGTCATTTTTACCTATTTCAGGTTATAAACACTGTAATCAAACAAACAACAAACAATGGCAGGTTAGAAGAAGATGATAAAAGTTCACTGTATATTGTGTATCTTAACCTACATGCTTATGCGTGAAAGCGTTGAAGTTGACATGAACATGGCGTATGAAGAAAAAATTGTCAATAAACGTATAGCAGATAATGCAATAAGTGATGGTTTCGCATCCACACCTAGCTGTGATTTCATTTGCGATACAAACTTTTCTGTGATAATGTTGATTTTCACTCGTCTAAAACAAAATGGGCCCATCAAATTATTAAATTTGTATAGAAAAAAACATTAATTCATGTCTGCTTTGACAACTTTTTCATCAAACCTTCAAAAACTGATTTTATAGATGAAGTATGTGTATACATATCATATTCACCTATTTTTTGACTACCAATCATTGAAATGTGGTCGATTCGAGAAAATTATGTATTGTAACGTAAATAAACTTAACTTGGTTTTAATAATTTATTTCACACTTAATCTACAACTTAATTTATATTACTACGCCACTGAATAGCTCGATCGCATGGGCTCGTTCAGACTGTCCGTGAGACTTGAGGGCTGTCTATTTATCTCCGTCACAGAATTCCCGATCTTTCGAATTCCGGCAGTTGGCGATCCAGCATGTTCCAATCGTTTCCAATATCGACCGTTGCTCTCCGCGGAAAAGCGACTGGATGGTTCTCGAATATCTCCGGCGATGATCTCATCGCTGTCGATGGCAACATGTGAGGCGACAGGTCCGGCCTAGGTTCGTTACATTGCCCCCTTCTTAAAGACATTTCGTCCCGAAATTTCATCCTTGGAGTGTGACGATATCTGCATGACTCCCCATATCTGCACCGTGAAGTTCGATGGAAGTAACACTCCACGGTCTTCATGATCGGTCGTGGAAGAGGGTTACAGCAAACCAAAATCTTGACGCCGCTGGATCTGAATATCGCCTCCAGCATACTTCTTATGACTCTCCAGTCCAACCCATCAATACCACAGGACAATTTTGGAATTGCTAGATCCACCAGATTCTGGTCCACCATGTATCTCTTAGTTTGGGTGAGACTCTTCCAGACATCTTCATAGGACGGTTTATCTTGGGAATACCTCTTGGTAACTGGTAGTAGATGTTTCTCTGGCCTTTCTTCAACTGTAGCACCCCACCAACTTCTGGATTCTGCCCCGCAGTGTTTGGAGATGACCAAATTTCTTGGAGAACACTACGGCGATTCCCCTGGACATTCGAAGATCTTCTGCCACAAGTGCGCTGAGTGCGTAGTCAGCAGGCACCTCGAAAAGGTCTCGTGACTCTCTAGTAACCCCATGTAGAACTTTCTGCCCGTTTGAATACAAGGACATAAACTTCTCGAACGTCCATATCATCCTCCGGTGGCTTGAGGGTGCGAACTTGGTCATGGTTTCCAGCGTAAGGGCCAACCTGTTGAAATGGACGACCCTTGGTTTCCCTCGGGGTGGCTTATGGATTCGGTACACAAGGTCGTTTATCCTTTTCACGATTTTATACGGGCCTTCACGAGTTCCGCAACTTTGGTGATAGTCCACGACGACGTTTGGGGTTGTACAGCCAAACCAGGTCATCAACCTTAAATCCTCCAGCGTCGGCCTTGATGTCATGGGGTCTTCTTCATTTTATCGCTGGCACTCTGGATGTTCAACCGGATCGTTCGTGGATGTCGTCCATTCTCTGCCGAAGTTTGCTGGCGTAGTCCTCTCCCGCAGGTCTTGTCCTGGCGGTATCCCAAACTTCAGGTCACAAGGCAGTCGCAGTTCTGGCCCATTATAATACTAGCAGGAGTTTGACCGGTTGACTCGTGAACTGCGGATCGATAGGCCATCAGGAACAAATGAAGATACTGGTCCCAGTCTCTTTGATGGTCGGGAGACAACCTTGGACAAATGGCGGTTTGATCGTCCTGTTCATCCGTTCCACCATTCCATCGGACTGCGGATGTAGTGCCGTGGTTCTTGTCTTGCGGATGTTCAGCGGTAGACATATTTCTTGGAAAAGGTTGGATTCGAAATTTCTGCCTGTCCGGGTGCAGCTCCATTGGAATACCAATCGACATATCCACTCTTTCACCAAGACGTCGGCGACGGTGATGGCCTCCGGTTGGGCAGGGCATAGGCTTCCGCCCACTTACTGAAGTAGTCCATTGCCACAGGATGTATTTATTCCCGTGGTCGGATACGGGAAACGGGCCGGCGATCAATGGCGATTCTCTCGAACGGGCTGCCTACGTTGTACTGACGCATCGGGGCCTTGGGTCGTTTCGAGGTCCATTGCTAGCAGCGCATACAGCGCACTTCCTGCACCAGTCCTGGACGTCAGCTGACAATTGGCCCATAAAACCGTTGCCTTACTTTCTGCAGGGTCTTCGTCACTCCCAGATGTCCTCCGGCGACTCCATCATGGTTTCCGCAGCACTTCCTCTCTTCTGTTCCTGGAACATTTTTTGGGCGTCTGTCTTCCCCCCCAATATCGGCCTCCAACACACGTTTCAGGATCCTAGTCCAGAATAAGAGAGTTCCATTGTGCCCAATAGGACTTAACAGCCGGCGAGTAACCTGCGACTTCCTGCCATGAGGTCTTCGATTGCCCTCCTTCCAGCTGACGACTGCCAGGTCGGGTCTCTTCTTGGTCTTTCTGGATCTTGCTGTCATTCCAGTTGTCATCCATTGCCGCGGTTCTAAAAGTGTGCGTTCTTCTCTTCTGCTCGTCGGCAATGAGCTCATCTGGACATGTCTTCGCGACAAGGCATCTGCATTCTTTGGCTAGTTCCGGCTCGATGTTCGATCTCGAAATCGAATTCTTGGAGTCTCTCGATCCAACGTGCTACTGACCCTCAGGATTTTGAACTGTAAGAGCCATTTGAGAGCTGCAGGTCAGTTCTCAACAGGAATCTTTTCCGTACACGTACTTGTAAAGTGTTCCCTCCCTTTACAACAGCTAACAGCTCTCGCCTGGTGACACAGTAATTGCGCTCTGGTTTGCTAAGCGTCTTGTGAAATAACCAATGACTTCTCCTGTCCCTCCTGGATCTGAGATGGACAGCTCCAAGTCCACGTTGCTGGCGTCCGTATCCAAAATGAATTTCCCTTTGGGTAGGGGTAGCTCAGTATAGGTGCGTTGATCAAAGCTCCTTTCAGCTTCCTGAATGAGTCTTGACATTCTTCGGACCACTGGAACTTTGTTTGGCCTTCCGTGAGCTTGGTCAGTGGTTTAGGATGTTGGCGAATCCCAGCACATATCGGCGATAGTATATGCATAAACCAAGGGAAACTTCGAAGTTGGTGAATGTCTTTGGGATGGGCCAATCCTTAACAGCTTTGATCTTCTGGTCGTCCACTGCATACCCCCCAGAGCTACGTGCCGGGTATCGTACTTCTTTTGGAACAGATGGCATTTCTTGGGCTCAGCTTCAATCCGGAGTTCCTCAGTCGCAGGAATCACTTCCTCCAAGTTTTCACGTGGTCCTCAAACGATCTGCCGACCACAATTATGTCGTCAAGATACACTAGACACGTGTTCCATGAGAGTCCCTTCAGTACTGTTTCCATCAATCTTTCGAATGTGGCGGGGCATTACAGAGCCCGAATGGCATAACGGTGAACTGCCACAATCCTGAGCCGATGGTAAAGCAGTCTTCTCTCGATCTTCCTGCAGCCAGTTCTGCTTGCCAGTATCCCTCTTCAGATCAAGGGTTGGGAAATCGTGGAAACCAGCCACTGTCTAGGGTGTCATCTTACTCGGGAGAGGTAACTGTCCTTCTTCGTGACTTATTAAGTTGGCGATAGTCTACACAAAAGCGTGTCGATCCATCCTTTTTCTTCACCAGTACGACTGGAGAGGACCAGGGGACTGTCAGATGGTTCGATAACTCCTTCTTTTCCCATATCGCTGACTATTTTGTCAGCCTCTTCCTTCTTGGCAAGAGGAAGTCTTCTTGCTGATTGCCGGATCGGTCGGGCACCCCAGTATCAATCTTGTGCTGGACCCACATTAGTTCGACCCTTTCCTTGTCCGGTATCGAAGATGTCTTGGTACTTTTTTGACTAAATCTCTTAGTTTGGCTGTTGGGCTGGTTTTATGTCTTTGGAAGAGATGGCAACTAATTTTCTAGTTCTGGGACAAGTTGTTGGGTTGGCTAATCGTACCTCTCGCCCCGGATCCAGATGAAACGGCGACAGTGCCCAAAAAATTGTTCCTTTCTTTGGTCACTGGAAAGTAATTGACATTCATGACCCTTACCGGTACAAATTTTTTCACCCGTAACGGGGTTTTTTTCCCTAGGGAACCCTCGTCAATTTTCTCATCATGAAGTTTGGGCTCGAACATCATCACGTCTCCACTGCTCGCACTCCCCGTCCGGCGAGCCTCCGGGGATGGTTTCAGCCCCTCCCAGGTACGCTTACATCTTCAAAGGCACCGGATCAACTCTTCACTTCTCCCATGAAGTCCAGCTCTTCTCCGTTGACACTGGACGCCGTCTTTGAAATCCAATTCAAACCCTCTGGGGATTCATGATGTCCATTCCGATGATTGCATCGTCTTCGATGTCCGCAACAAGTGCCTGATGTTTCACCTTAGTGCTGCCCAAAATTATTTCAATCGGTAGCTCGCCAATACAGTAGCTGGCTCCCCTGTTGCTGTGCGAGCTTCCAGGTTGTCAGTTCATTGTTCGTGTTCTGGAAAAGAAGGCCCGGGGTTGTCCTAGTCGCACCTGTATCTAGCGCATGGTGAAAAGGGGCTCGTTATTGATGAGAGTCTCAGAAAACACCTCTGTTCTGTCGTTTCGGATAGGGGCATATGCGTTGTTAACCGGGGCTTTTGGACACAGGCGACGATTGCCCCTTTCGTCGACCTTCTTTGATTTTTCCTGCATCAGTCGTGTTTTTCGAATGTTGGACATTTTTTTACGCAATGCCCAAATTTTTTAAATTCAGCATCTTATCTGTCTTTTCAGGCGAAATTTTTCATCACTTTTCTTTATGGCAGTTTCCCCAAGTCAGCATGTCCTGTGGTCTTCTTAAAACTTCGAACTTTCTTTGGTTTTGCAGGTTGCTTTGCCTCAAATTTCCCAAAGCGCGTCCAGTGCGTCTACGAGATGTGTTGGACGAGCTAGTGTCAATTTCGGTTTCTTGGTCACGGAGTCCATCCAAGAATGCCTGGAACCGCTAATCCTCCATTACATTTTCCGGTGTGGCTGGATATGCGAGGCGAACCAAGCGTGCAATGTCAGCTTCGAAAATTTTTGTAAGGATTCGCCCGATTTCTGGCAGCGGTTTTTCGTTGGGAGTGGTATACGGTTCCAAAAAGGGCGTGGCCATATCCCTAATTCTGGGTGTTTAATCAGCTGATCCAAATCCTCCCTGTTCTTGGGCGGGGGAGAGTTTTGAAATTTTCCCTTCTCCCGTAATGCAAGTTCGGCCCCTACATCTTTCCCCTGCATTCCATCCGTTTTTTTGGCTGCTTCAAAGGGCCCGGGGGTAATTCTAAAAACTTCTTTTTAAATTTTTTAAAATTTTTCCCCTTGGGGAAACTTCTTTTCCCCGATTTCTAGAATTTTTTTTCAAACTTCTCTTCCAGTTTCTAGCTTTTTTTTCCCCGGTTTTGGGAAAATTTTTTAGAAGCCTCTTTAATTTCAAAACTTTTTTTTCCCCGTTTATTCATTCCCAAATTTAAAAACCCCCCGGGAACTTCGAATAAAATGTTTTTTTGGGCCCCCCACCTTCTTGTATAAGTCCTTCTGAAAATTTTTTCTGGGTACTTGTTTTTTCCCTTTTTTCCCAAAATTCCCCTTTTCCCCCAAATTTCCCCTTTTTCCCCTTCCCCCACCCAAACCAAAAAAGGCCCCTTTTTTTTTGAACACATTTTTTTTTTTACGAGGTATCAGTCTTTTTTAAAAAAAAGGGTTTTTCATTTTTTTAAAATTCACTTCGCAATTCTTTTCCAGGGGCCAAAACCCGTCTATTGTCTGTTCCCCCCGGGAAAAGTGTATCAGTTTATTTTCCCCCCGCACAATTTCCCCCAAAAACCCGGGGGGCCCCGTCTATTTTCTTTTTCCCCGGGAAAAGCGTATCAGTTTTATATTCCCCCGCCCAAATTTTCCTTTTCAAAAGGGGCCCCGGGCAAAACTTTTGGGGGGGTAAAAAAAAGGTTTCCCAAAAATTTTTTTTTCTGACTACCCCTCCACGATCCTTTTTATTTTAAAAAACCCTTCCGGCCCCCAAATTTTTAAACGTAAATAAACTTAATTTGGGTTTTTTTAATAATTTTTTTTACCCCCTTTTAAACACAACTTAATTTTTTTTACTCCCCTTTAAGGGCCCCCGACCCCGGGGAAAATTTTGGGCTGCCCCGTGAACGAGGGCTGTCTATTTATCTCCGTCAAAAAATTCCCGATCTTTAAATTTCCCGGACTTGGCGACAACATGTTAAATTTTTTTTCCAATATAAAACCGTTGCCCCCCGCGGAAAAGCGACTGGATGGTTCTCGAATATCCCGGCGATGACCCATCGCTGTGGGTCAACTTTGTAAAGGCGGGTCCGGCCTGGTTCGTTACGTATTTTTTTTTTTACAAGGGGGAAAAAGGTTTCAAACCAAAAAAATGGCGTCGATTCCATTTTGGGACCTTTTTTCAAATTCCTTGAATTTTGACTATAAAACATGACTTTGTTCAAAGTCAAGTAACCTTTATTCCTGACTTTGAATTTTTTTTTCCTTATCTTGGGTTTCCCCCCCTTTTAAATTGTGGTCCGTGATGAAATACAATATATTTTGGATTTTTTAAACGTTTCGTTCTCTGGATGGATTGCGAATCGTGGATAAAAAATTTTTATATTTTTATTCTATGTTCTGTGCAGAAAAAACCCCAAATGTAATCGGGTAAAAAAAGTCAATATGTTTTGCTTTTTAATGGTAGGCCAAGTAACCTATAGTTACTAAAAAAAATGGATATTGAAAAAAAACCCCCTGTTTGAGTGTTTATTCAAAATTAAATATCAAATCCATCAGTAATGTTGATAATAGTACGCGATATTTATATTTCGGGAAATTTTTAGAATAGAAACCATGAAAATATTATTGTCGGGGGGGAAAAATCCCGAAGAAAATAGCCAACCCATAACATTTCAAATATAAAATGGTGTGTTGTGATTGGCTGAAAAATTTTTTTTTGACATTTCTGCGTTCCGCATTCGGTCCCCGAAATATACCCTTCATCAAAAACTGTAAATACCATTAAAAAAACGAACAATTATGATTCGCTTGTTTTTTTTTTTTCCCGGGAAAACCCCAATGTTTGGGTTTTTTAAAAATTTTTAAAAACCCTCTTTTTTAAAAATCAATCTCTTTTTTTTAAAAAATAAAAATTTTTATCTGTTTGATTTTTGCGTATTTTAAACCATTTTTCATCCTTTTTCTTCAAAGGATGAACTTCATTTAAATTTATTTTTTCGCTGCATCTTTTTTTAAAAAGTCGCGGCTGTAGTTTGGGGCGGAAAAAAACTTTCAAACGCAGCCCATTCTTTTCAGTATCTCTTCCCCCTTTTACCTGAGCCCCAACCAAATTTTAAAAGGGTTTAAAGTTTTTTGTTTTATTTCAATAATGGAGGGGGTGTTTTAAAATAGTTGCCGTCAAAAAAACGTGGGCCCCCAAAATTGAATCTCCTTTTAAAAAAATTTGGGGAAAAAAAAGGGGAGTGTTCTACCAACTGTTGTATGGAACTTTGGAACCAAAAGGCCCCAAAAACTGGCTCCTCTCAATGAAAGGGGGGTTTTTTTCCCCAAAAATTTTTTGCCTTATTCCCATTGAACTCATCGTCTTGTGTCCATATTTTTCCCCCATCATCATCGGTAAAAACAATTTCTTACTCTCATTAATTTCTGTAGTTTTTATGACTGAGTGGAAGATATGGCTCTGATCTCTGGACATCGGGGAAAAAAAAAGGATGGGGTTTTTTTTATATTTTTTTTTTTTTCTCATTCTGGCAGCTAATCGAAAAAGTTGGTGGTATACCATGGTTTACCCAACTCTATTCGAATTTTTTTCTCGGCATTTTTTAGATTTCTAGAATGTAGGGCCCCAAAAAATTTAAAAGGAAAAAATTTTTCATTCATCCTCATCCCGGGAAACGACTTGGTCTTTAATATCGATGATAACTAAGTTACTTTGAGGATTTTATTTTTGGTAACTTTTTTTCTTGTTTGACATTTAGTCTGATTAAAAATATTTGGTAATCTTTTTCCCCCTTTTTAGAGCAGTGGGGTTTTAAACTAGGTCAAAAAATTTAGGCAACTCCTTTTTTAAAAAATTTTGGGGGCCCAAAAAAGGTAATAAAATATATAGTAGATGTTTTGACTTATCAATTTTCCCCCCCTATAGAAAAAACATGAAATTTAAAAATTGGTAAATATCCCCCGGGAAAGGGTTTTTTCCCAAAAGGGGTTTTTTTTTTGAACCATTTTGCTGGTTACCTTTGGGGGAAATTTAACCTAGTAAATAACTCCTTTTTCAACCCAGAGGGGTTTAAGGTATATTTGGGGGTCCATAACAAGTAATTTCCTTTCGACCCCTTTTCGCCTATTTTAAATTTTTTTTTTTTTGAAGGGGGGGGAAAATTTTGGGGGGCTCAATTATGGTTTTTTTTAACTCCCAAAATTTTTAAATTTGGGGTCCCGTTAGTTCTTTGAAGGTAAAATTTTGGTCAGAAATGGGTAATTCGGGCTCTTGGAACCCCCTTTACCCCCCCCTTTGGGAAAAATTTTCCCCATAAAATTGGGGTTGGGGAGTTCCCAAAAATTCGGGACTTCCTTTTTTACAACGGACTCAATATCCCCGGGCGTAGGGCGGGACCGGGGGCTCATCAATACCGTACAGTGTCGTAAATGATAATACAGGGACTCTAACGCCGCGGGTATGACGATGGAAAGGGGTGGGGCCCTGTACATGCTGACAGCAAGTGCATGTGGTCTCAAAGGGGCTCCACCGGCCCCCATCTTGTGTCCCGGGACCTCTTTCCCATCACGCGGCGGTGGCAGGGGTGTTGAAAAAACCCCCCCCCCCAAATGATGAAAAACCCCGTCTCCGACTTGGGGTCCCCCCTGACCTAAGGGGAAAAAGGGGCGCCTTTCGGGTAAAATTTGGGCTTCAATTGTTTGTAGAAGATTCCCCCCATCCATCCTTGTGGGCTGCAGATGTACAGTATTCTCCCGCAGCTTTCATGTGGACTCTCCCTCGGCGGGGGGCCCAAATCGGTGACAGAGTCTTGGATTTTCCCGCTCGGTGTCGAATAAAAACCAGTTCATCGGCTGCCGGGTTTCTGCCAAAAAAACGCTCCTTTCCTGCGATTTTGGTCTTTTTCCCTGCAGAAAGGGGTCAATCGTGCTTTACAGGCTCC